>JBAJMU010000002.1:20692046-20834769 GCA_037952995.1 Hyposoter didymator
CGTGGTCGGAAAAAGAAATGCTTGGCGAACATCATTCTAGATTTGAAAACAAAAAAAGTAAAATAAAAAAATGACATTCATTGGAATTCCGTCTCGCAGCAAAACAATGTGAAGCATCTGTTGTCAATATAAAAAAAAAGCACCGCGATCAATAGCCAATAATCGGTTAGTTAATGGTCGTGGATTTGAAGGCAGCCTCTTAATTACGACTGCGGCACAAAGCAGCGTCAAGATCAAAGGTCCACGGATCCCATGGGTCTTCTTTGACCCAAATGACAAACAAATTTCTGAAAAAAATCTTGTTTTTTCAAAACTTTTTGTTTTTTTTTTTCTGAATTGAAACAAATAGAACGGATGTAACGACCATGAAGAGTATTGAACATTTTTCTCTTTAAATACGTTAGATATAAGTAGCAGGACTAAAAGGAACCATATGGTCCGGCGTAGTATGAAAAATAATTCGCAGAGAGTTAATCAGGCTGTTTCTAAATTTTCAAGAATAATACTTACTTTTTGTGTAGCATTCCGGCAAGTAAGCAACGTTTGCTGCGACGATGGGCTTTCGTACTACGGGAAGCAACTCCCTTGGGGTCTTCGCTCGGTCCGTGCGCGCTTTCATTGAGAAACACTACGTTCCTTTTACCAAACTCGACAAGTCTGTCTCTCCTGAATGATCTATCCGATAGATTTTCGCTCGAAATCCTACCATCGGATATTCCCGTGTGCGGTGGACTCTGTTGGCTCGCCAATGTTTCCAAATTCGATTCATTTCTAACTACAAAATGAAAATGACTCAATTGACCAAGAAAAAACTGTTACGAGCTAGTAATCCTGCTACAGTCGCGTTCACCGTTGACTGATGGATGAATTTTCGAAAACTTGATTCGTCAAAGGAACTGAAAAGTTCCTTCGAATTGATTCGATTGGTTGACTACATCGTTTGCCTTTGAACCGAACAAAAAATTGTGTGCACAATTTTTCATGCAAGAAAATTAGATTTACTCCAAAAATCAATTTGTTTTTTTTTTTGTACAAAAGTTGGTCCAACAGGCAGAGATATTCGTCAGTTGTCCGCGGGGGACAACTTCCAGAAGTTGGATAAATTTTTACATGTCTCCCACACGGTCGACAGACATTTCGACAATTTTTCGAAAATCGCCACCCGGGTGGATAACAAAAAAATATCTATCAGAAAATAGACTCCGAAAAAAAAGTGACTATTCTGCCGAATTTTCGCAAATGACATCGAGTTCCTTTCCACTAAAAAAAAAAACCGTGAAGAATTACCATTTTGATACTTCTTCGCGTTCGCGATCAACGAGTTAATCAGAATAAAGTGGATTACGACGATTCGTACGGTGTACGGAAATGCAAAAAGGGCGCGCATGATCCATGCCCCGTTCGAGCTCAAGTAAAACTGCGATGCGATGAACGTACATCGGTAACTCTTAAACCGCTATAACTTTGTTCGTATCTAGAGAGGCGACAGCGACCAGTACGAAGATTACTTTTACGCGACGCTTCATGTTTTGTTACGGGTGCGAATTGATCTTCGTCCGTTAATTCGTACGATCGTCGCTGGGCTCTACACTCTGAGATAAACAAGAAGAAGTAGCTCGTCGAATTGTAGACCATTCGTCATTTCATATTGGATGTATAAACAAAAATCAGACATGCGACGTGATTCTTTTATATCACGATCGCAATATAAACATGAATTTATATAAAAGGAGTTTAACGTGGCCCGGGCACGAAAAAGTAAGCGTCATATTCTCACGCCATTTTCGTTCCCTATGCTTGATTCCAAACCCTCTGGACCAACTTTCAAAGGGTTTCCGAACGGATGCTTTTCGAGCCTCGATAAATTACAGGAAATAATTGGAACCTGGAAGCAATGGAACAGTTTAATTTGGCAATCGACTTGTTGGGGTCGTTTTACAGTTTTCCACGCCCAAATTTTTATTCCCGAATCCCGAAGAATAATAAACTTTTAAAAAGGCACCGTTTTTTTTTAATACGAAAATAACAACCGTTTAAATTTTCATGCAAATTTGAATAGACTGAAAAAATGGTGAATGATTTTTAAGCAAACTCGAAATACTACGTTTACTTTTTTTCACGGAGAAAATATAATCGTAGCGATAAATAACAAGCAGGCTCTTGAAATATACAAACTGCACATGAAACTCCACGTATATATTTGTTTATTTACGTATTTATTAGAAACGGACAGCAACTGATAAAAAAAGATTGCTTTTACGATTAAAATCGCTTTCGTCCTATTCGATACGCAGATATTTTATTCGTTACGGATGTATAACGCGATCAATTGTCACTCCTGCAGTCACATTTGTTTTAACATTTTATCTCACGTTTCTCTGCTCGCCTACGATCGTTACGCCACATTGGTTATTATTCGCTCAATTTTTTCTTCCTCAACTAGAACGGCTACGATTTTTATTAAGAAACGCAGCAAACGGGATGGAAAATGATGAAAAAATGAATCTTCGAAACATGCTTTATTGTAATATATTAAAATTCTTAAAATTTCACAATCTTTTGTCTTCTTACGCTAAGATAATTTGGAGTAAAAAACCGATAGAAAAATTGGGCCTTGATAAGAATTTCAATGACCCACGATTTTATCCAATAAATTTATAAATTTGTAAAATACAAAATACTTCAATAGTAATCCGGAACAGGTGCACAGGCTATTTTGACAAAGTCCTCGTACTTGACGTGGCCGTTTAGAGAGACGTTTGCCTCCCGGAATATTTGTTCGACTGAAAAATTATTCGAATCAGCAGATTAAATAATTACACCAGAAAAATGCATGGTTCGTATGCAACGGAAAGTTTTCTCATTTGACTTGTTTTTTTTTTCGAATTTTCGATATAAAAATTCTGGAGCATCTCGAATTGAGAAATCATTCAAATGAACAGATTGAGAAAATTACATCGGAAAAATGCGTCGTTCGCATGCAACGCAAAGTTTTTTCATTTGGTATTGATTTTTTATTCGAATTTTCGATGTAAAAGAAAAATTCTGGTTTGAGAAATTTGAAGATGTTCAATTTTTTCATGAAAAGTCATGAATGATTAATCAATAAAGGAAATAAAGGAAAAGAAAAATGAGGAATAGTTCATTCTTGAAAAAAAAAAACACATTGATATTAACCTTCTTTGCTGCTCAATTGTTCTCCCCAGTGCAGAAGCATATGAGCAAGTTGTCTGGCTGGTATAGTTCCGCTGCTCGAATTATCCGCCGCTTTAAAAGCCTCAATAACTTCCTTCGGCAGGTCCTCCGCTCTTGTTTGTAAATGCATTACTTCCAGAAAATCGGCAAATGCCATTTTGCCGTCTGAAAAAACGCAAAATCCATGGATTTGTAATAAAAGGATGAGAAATTTGTGTGTGGGGCGATGCGAAAGTTGTTTTGTGAAAAATTCTCAAGTAAGGGGAGAACAAGATGGTAAATTCTCACTTTTGTCCTTCAGGTATTTGTTCAATTCAGCAATCGTCGGACTCAGACCGAGGGAACGCATAATGATGGTCAGCTCGTCCAAAGTTTTTATTTGACCGCTCCGCGCGAACAAATAAAAGCATTCGCGAAATTCTGAAAAAAAATGTTTTTCGAATTTCAATTAATTGAGCGAAGCGTGAAATTTTTAGTTAGGTCTTCTATTTTTTATTTTTACTCACCATCGATATCTTCTTCTCGGAAATAACGAGCCTGGAATAGAAAAAAAATTGGTCAAGACATTCTAGGAGAAGAAAACACTTGCAGAGCAAATCCACAGCAATATCGGGAATTTTCTCAAGTGCGGATAACACGAATACATCGAAATATTTTCATCGCAATATTTATCGAGAAAAGGTAAAAACACGAACTGAATAAAAATTGATAATATTGAGGATTTATTTTTTTTATTCTCAGCCACCATGAAAATTGTATAGAATTTATAGAAATATCAAAGCGTGACGCGATAATCATGTAGATGCAAAAGTCAAACAAAATCGAAATGGATCAGGGAGTAAAGTGTCAAACTTGTTGGATCAACAATTACCATTATTTATGTAATTTACGTGTTGACGTAACAATAAAGAACCGTTGGGATAAGTCGATTAATCGCTTTTCCAGCGATTAAGGAAGCGGTGCAGGTGAGCATACGTGTCAAACTGACGTTTTTAACCTAACCCTCAAGTGTCTCTCGTTTTCCGTCCTCCCGAAGCCACATTGTCTGTGTTTGGCAGCACCGATTGGACAGAGGCTCGCGACGAGACCTTTTGATTCGTCCGTTCTCGATAAAAACAGTAAAAAGGCACCTGCATCGCGTTATATTTTGAAGAACAAACATTTTTCAAATTTGTTATCACTCAAGTTTAAAAAGCTCGTTTCTAAACGGATTTGTGGGAAAGCTAGTCTTATCGCAAAAGTGATTAAACGATAATGCCAACAATGAGATAAGACTCGATAGAAAAATAATCAAAACGAATAAATAGCGGCGCCATAACAAAAAATAACGGTATTTAACAATTAGAAGAATCAATTGGAGCAGAATTGTCGTATGAAAACTCGGAAAATTACACTGCTGTCAGATCAAAAGTTCTTGACGATAAGAATAACATAATTAATTCCTCGTGGTATCATTAATCGAAGAACCTGAAAAAAGAAGTAAAACGATTACTAATATGGCGTCGTTGAAACAGATGCTTTAGCTTTGTTTGTATACACCCGTTAGTTCGAAATAGCTCCGTGATTGGCGCTGCGAATCTTTAGAAAGAGATGATGCTGTCTGTTTTATTATGCTTTATTTATCTTTTTTCGGCGTGGTGACGTCGTCGATATGGAGTTCTCGATATACGAGATACGAGGGAGTAAATTAGTCCTAGCGATTTACGTCTTCAGTGTCGTTCGAGCAATCGACGCGAGAGTCGGATTTTAATGTGACATTTGCGAGTTTTTTTCGCCCTCTTCGCGTTAACAGAAATACACACGCGAATAAAAAATACGAGTTATTTTCGAATAAATTTCTTTTGTGACGTCACACTCAAGGTAACGTGCAAAATATCGGGAATAAAAAAAAAGAATATAAAAAAAAAACGGAGAATGTAAAATTTCATAACTCGTGTAAATAGACTGATTGGAAAAAAGATCGTGACGTTTTTTTAATTTTTGGATGCCTCTGTTGTTCATGTGTAGCATGTAAACCTGGATAAATACTGAATCGTAATATGTGTCAAAGGGGCTGATTTGTGGTGGACTGTACTCGACCAATAGAACATCATAGATTTGTTGTGTACAGTAAACTTCGTTCGCAAATTCGTCACTTCTCAACGTTACCGTGGATCTCGGCTCGAAGGTAAGTTACACATAAAATTTCAAATTGATTCGTTGTATTGATAATTAAAAAACAACTGTCCAACGAAGAATCCTTTGTACGTATAAAAATCTCGCCCTTTTGAAAGTTCTTTTTCCGGGTGTAATAAAAAGTTATTTTTTATGTCGTGCGAGGGTGGTACAATCGCAGCCAGAAATAAAAGATGTTTACACAACTTGTTCTCGTTTTGTCATGGGCACGGGCAAAGTTCGTTTTCATTTTTGTACAGTCAACGCAAAACATCAGTAGATCCACATGTCACGAGCTTTTATGCCTATTGTGTGTTTCAAAAAAGTCCGCGAGTACTCACAAATAACTAGAGATTCAACTAATTCTTTAAAACTATTCGATCGTCGATATAAATTTAACGACCGCGTGTTCAACACATTAAAGTAAATAATTAGGCAGAAATGTACTAATTGCTTCAAATTTTCGAAACTTCGAATCAGTTGTGTTTGTAATTAGGGTCTTTGGACATTGTGAGCCAGAATGTTATCAATCATCGAGAAAATATATTTCTCAACCCTACTACCGCGGAAAACGAGTAAAAAAAGGGTCTAATTAAATAAAACGAAAGAAAATGCGACAATGGTAAAATGACGGTGAATATTTTTGCTTCTGTGGCTCTATACTGAGAACGTTGAGGTTGCGTTATCAAAATATTGATTTATTTCAATATTTCTCGACTTGATCGAATCACTTGATAAAATACATATATCAATTCTCGTAGTAAATCTCTCACCATAAGCGTCAGTTGCGCTGTGCTGGGTACTCGATAAGCGCGAATTATTTCCTGTTTTTCTCGATCGAGACAACTCGACGATAACGAACAAAGTACAAATTTTTATTGACGACGATATCAAGAATTAATGTTTTCAATTTTCTCTTAAACTGGACGGAATCGTCTGGAAAAATCAAATCCTCGCGTTTATTTATTACTTAATCGCCTGTGCATGAAGCGCATCGCTCAGAAGTTCGTTTAATTTTAGTAGTTTTCAATTAGCAAAGGCGAGACGCTTACACAGACGTGTGACTATTATTACGACATAGTACGATAAGTAGTCGAATGTGAGATGCTGCAAAACTCGGCTAACCGAGGAAGACTGCGTATATAATTAAAAATAGGGTAAACTTGTGTTCGACCCGCAATAACATTCATGCATGAACGAATGAGAAATTCCGGTGCGTCATTGTTTACGAGCGTGGATGCGAATAATTGCAACTTATTTCTGCGTTATGCAAATCGTTCGGAAGAGATAAGACGGAGAGACGTTTAGCGATTTTCTTGCGGCGCCTTCCGCGATTATTGCGAAGCAATGTTTTTCGAAGAATTCACCAAAACTCTGTCGGACCGGATTTTTTTCTCTTTTTCGAGATAATTTCCAATCTTTCGATCGATTAAATAAATCGGATAAAAAAACGTTCGTTTAGCGAATGCAAACGAGAAATAAACAAGATTCCAATAATACGTAATCTTCGTTGTTTTTCTCATCAGCGACTCAATTGAATTCTAAATAGGAAAAAAATTTATCACAGTTTCAAACTACGACACGAAAAATTTCACGTACGTATTCGCACATGGAATTTTTTTAAAATTACCATCTTTTTCACACGACAATAAAACAGAAGTGAGATAACTTTCAAGGTCACCCGAGAGATAGGAAATTATTTAACGTATCGCGCAGCTCAATCCCATTGTTTTTGCATCCGACCAACACTTGGAATGTTTATCTCTGCCCGATAAGCCCGAGGGCAAAAACGAAAAATTGCAGAAATGGCCTGAAATAAAAAAGTACGTTGCGTAATCGATTCTCTAATGAGACGGCATGTGTGATTGGTATCGATAGTCAAAAAGACATGAATTTTTAATGAACATCGTTGACATCAACGCTTTGACGTTAGAAACGTGGTTTTTTTTTTCGGGGACAAAGACATTTGATTATTTTTGATGGATCTGTATCTGATAAGAACTTATTATGATCGAAGGACATGAGCAGCCACGTTGGAGCTGGTCCAGTGGAAGGGAGCCAAGTCGTTCTAGAGAGGATCCAAGTATCCGTAATGCAAGGGACGACGAAGCAGCCTGTGGCTCTCTCATCCTCGTCCAGTGTCCTTGAAAAAGGTGCAGAAACTACGGTGAGCTTCGAGCAGGCCAAAGCTTTCCCCGAACGAAGACCCGAATTAGGTATAGGGCGAATTTCCTAAATAGCCTTAGGAGATTCGGTCGTTCGAAGTGACTTGTTTTTTTTTTTTCTTGCATTCGTCCGATAAAGCAAAAAATAAAAAAAAAATAAAAATCAAATCAAAATAATCACGAAATATAAATTCATAAGAAATCGTTAAAAAATTTATGGTTCGAGAAGTTTCATAAACTATTCAAAAATATGAATAAAAAAATATTAACAAGCCTATGGAATGCCGAAAAATGGGGAACGAAAAATTCGTACGACCTTGAAATTCCTCTTTTGTTCTACAGCACACGGAATCGACGGATTTGAAAGAAAAAATATCAAACACGGATCGAGTATGGACGAGTCTGTTGGCTGGAGCAGCGGCCGGGGCACTGGCGAAAACGACCATCGCTCCGTTGGATCGCACAAAGATAAATTTTCAAATATCGAAGAAACCGTATTCGGCGCGGGCTGCTATCGAGTTTCTTGTTCAATCGTACACGAAGGAGGGTCTGATGAGTCTGTGGAGAGGTAACAGTGCCATGATGGTGAGAATAATACCATACGCCGCGATACAGTTTACGGCCCACGAACAATGGAAAAGGATACTCAAGGTCAACGGCCCGGAGTCGTGAGTTGAAATAATTATTTCATACTTTTTCGAACAATAAAACAAACAAAAAAACCCTCGGAATCTCGTTCCATCGTGATGTTATTTCTCCTATTTGACACGTACAAATACCGTGACAATTTAAAACTCATTCGACAACTGTGAATCAGCTTTTTCACCTTAAAGTTGAAAAATAAATCTCTTGATCTAATAATTTCGTTAAATTCGAGCAGAGACAAAAAAAAGAGATTTCTCGCTGGTTCGTTGGCTGGTGTGACGTCACAGAGCTTGACGTATCCGTTGGATCTTGCCAGAGCAAGAATGGCAGTAACTCAAAAAGCCCAGTACAAAACACTGCGTCAAGTATTCGTTAGGATTTATCAACGAGAAGGAATGGGAGCTTTTTATCGAGGCTTCACAGCGACGATACTCGGCGTTATTCCTTACGCCGGTTGCAGCTTTTTCACATACGACACCCTGAAGCACTGGTTTGCGAGTAAGTTTTTTTTTCCAAATTTAGGAGCAAAACTTGAGCGAAAAAATATCAAATTCCATGGGTCAGTAAATTTCGGTAATTTTTGTTCTCAGTACACGCTGTCAACAGCCCTGGACTCTCGGCCATGTCGTCCCTCATTTGCGGAGCTCTAGCCGGCGTTGTTGGCCAAACGAGTAGTTATCCTCTCGATATTGTACGCAGACGAATACAAACTTCCGCCATCACCAGGACGTACTATCACACAATCTACGAAACATCTGTTAAAATATACACGTGAGTGAACAAACATTTCAAATATTTCAAGAGTTTTGGACGAAGGGAATTTCTCAAACTTCGTTTTTCCGTAAAGCTACGATTTGAGGTGTTATTTTTGTTTGTTTTTTATTTTACAGAGAAGAGGGTGTGATGGCCTTTTTCAAGGGGCTCAGCATGAACTGGGTCAAAGGTCCGGTCGCGGTGGGCATAAGTTTTGCGACGTACGACGTTATCCTTGTGACTTTGAGGAAAATCATGTGCTGATGCAATTGAATTTTCCTTGAAGGCAAGAGTCAAGATTTTAAGGTCCGTTGGCCACGATGAAAAGCTCGTTCTTATCCTCGATCCAGAAGAAACACAAGCTGTTCCTCCATCCCCTGGATAAATGGATGAAAGTAAGGAAAAATAAGAAAACGAGACTGCGTAGTTCGAGATGCGATTGTTGAAGGATTGTTCGTTGTTTAGTTTATATGATTGTTATGGTTTCGGTGGGTTGTGACGAAAACTCGAGCTGGTCACGTCCCACTGAATTGGAAATTGAAAAAAATGCTAAGAACGCAAAAAAAAAAACAAATCGTTTTGTTTGCGTGCGTCGCGTCGATTAAGTAGGAACAATTTTTTATGAGTCAATTTGATTTCTTCGATTAGAACAATAATCCATTTTCAAAATTATTCGTACAAGTTTCATACTCGAGCCAGTTGCTTACTTGGTACATTTTTTTATCGATTGGATATTTTTTACTTACGATTATCGCTCACCAACGAAAGTTAAATGTAGTTTATACGTACTAATTCATAAGACAAAGGATTCTGATGAATGAAATTAATCTTCGCGCTAAAGAAATCGGCGTAAAAAAAAGATGGAAATATTCTTTAAATACCTGAGCACAATGATATTTCCTAATTACGACAATAACATTTTTTTCCGATGAAAACGCTACCGTAAAATCGTTATTTTCCAATTATTTATCATTCTTTTCTCATGAACGATATTTTACAACGCTACGCCATTGTTCCAGCTTCTGTTACGATCGTATATAGTTCGCCAATGTAAATATGTATTATAATATACTATTGACAAAATGTAATTAAAATAATCTTAATTGAATTTCAAATTAATAGTTCGTGCATATTGTGCAAAATTGAGACATCGATGAATGATGTTGTTCAATGTCGGATTGGATGTTTTTTCTTTTCGAACCAGAAAACAAAGTCGAGGCATAAAACATTAGAAACTGCGGAGCTACGTAAACAACGTTGAGCTAATCGATTCGTCTCAATCAATTAATCACTTGCGAGAGTATTTAGTCCAATCATTATTGTGATAGAGTTGTTGTCAATCTGGCGTCGGAAGTGCCGCAAAAAATATATTGCTCGAATTGATATAAACTTTTGAAAGTCAATTCTCACTGTTGGCAGTCTCCGTTCCATTCGGAGCATTGTTTGAAGAAATACAATGACGACTGTTTCTTTTCCATTCGAGATTCGTATCTTTTCGCGCATGTGAACGATAATCGTTTACTTTTTCTCGAAACCTGCAAATCGTGTTTTCGTTGGGCTCGATGGTTCGATTCTTTCTTTTCGAACGGTTCGGCGGGTCCGTAAATTTTTGGGAAATCCGAAAATAGTCAACCCTAGAACGGTAACCTGGCTCTTTTTCCCTTCGTTCTCCCGTTTTTTATCGTTTTACCGCATTATTGACGAATTTTTAAACTTCAAGAAAAATTGTTCGAGGCTCGCGTGGTCCTGCATTAAAAAACGAAAATAATGAGCCCAAGTTGAATGCTTTTCGCGGAATTTTACCGGAGATATGAATTTCTCAAAATTGGGCTCATTTATGACCCCAGGTTACCGGAATAGTTTAAAAAAAATAACGTTACCGTTTTAGGGCTAATTGATGGTATTTGTCCGTGGAAAACTCTATGTATGTCCAATGCTCCGGATTGAATGCATAAATACCTCCGTATATTATTAAAAGTAAAATAATGAATCACACATTACCGAATGTGTGTCATTAGCATTGAGAAAAGTTGCCAGATGTCAAAATCCGCCAAGAAATATAAAAAAAAGTATAATTTTATTAAATACAAGAAAAGCTACGATGTTCGTTTTCTTTTCACTTTTGTTATTATTTGATTCCAGGACGAGTATATTCCATTGGTTACTCATACATAAATTATTCCACAATTATGTACAAATTCTCGTGATTTTCACGACCGTTGGTGGAAAATTGTTTTTTTTTTTTTTCGTGGCTGAAGGTAGAAAAACGATATTATTTTGGTTTTGTTTCCTGGTCGTTAACGTATCTTATGTAAATTTCTTGCTCCTCGTGGCCTCCGGGTGGAATTTCCGCAGGGTCGAGATACGACACGCCGATGGCCAGGACTGAACCGTCGTGACTGAAACTCAGAGCCGCCACTCCCGCGTTGTAACGATGGAATTGGCAAAGACGCTTCTTGTTGAAACCGTCCCATATGTTTACATAACCGTCCGATCCACCCGTTGCAAACGTGTTGTACGTCGAATGAAAACTTATCGCGTTCACCGGATATATGTGCTCGACATTGTTCTCCTTTATTCGGTGACACTTGAACGCGTATTTTTTTTTCTGAGCTTCCGGTGTCGTGTCCAAATACTCTACTGCAACGCGGCCTTCGATACTGCTCAACACGTAACCCTAGAAAACAAAATGAACATTCGAAAACTTTGTTTTTCATTTCTTCTAAACTTTATTGTCATTTTTCCAGTTTTCTATTTTAATTAATACAAAAATATTTCTCTTTTATTATCGATTTGACAATTTCCTTATTTTTTCTCAAGAACTTGAGATTTTTAAAGATTTTCGAAGGTGAGAATGAGTTAAAAAATTATAATTATTCATAATTGAGCAGAAGAGCTCACCTGCTCGTTGGGAAATCCTTTGATGCACCTTGTTTGATATTTGAGACTGCTTTCGCGTCTCTGAAACATTCCTGCCATGTTTCTCAAGTCCCATATACAAACTTTTCTCTTGGCAGTGCCGACGACGAATTTGTCCCCACAAACAGACAGTGCGAGCACCACGTCAGGCTGCAAATAACTTCCGACGCAAGTCGGTGTCCTAGGATCCCATAGTTTGACGGTAGCGTCCCAACCACCGGTCAATATAGCATTTACTGCGGCGCAATACTCTATTTTTCTAATCGCTTTGTCGTGACTCCCCATTATGGATTCTGCCAATTTGGTAACAATGAAAACAACTTTGCATATTACGGAGAATTTTGCTTTTCCACCGAGATCTTAGTAGGGCTGGAAAGATTTTGTTTACCTGTGTTTGTATTGATGTCATACATTTTTAGAGTTGTACCCAAACCCCCACTGTATGCATGAACAGCATCCTGTTCAAAAACATTTTTTTATAATTTTCGAGAAAAATTTACGATTTTTTTGTCGTTATTCAATTTTCAATCGTGTGCTGATGATTTTTGGGAATTTATGAATTTTTTTTTTTCCAATACTGTGGAAATTCGTAGTTTTGTCGACCAATGAAAAGAAATGGTTTTTTTAATCATTGTTGCGATCGAAACACTCACCTGAAAGGCTACGTCCAGTACCGGTAGATCGTGATTGTATTTCAGCCTCATAGTATTGGCGTGAATATCGTAAAGTCGTACCGTACTGTCCCATGATGAAACGAGGAGAAATTGGGTAGAATTCGGTCCAAATTCGACAGCAGAAATAGCGTCTAAAGGCGGCGACTTTATCTTGAATTCCGTTCGAGATTCCATTTTTTACTATTTCTTTATGCTCGTAACAACAAACACACGCGTAAACAATCGTTTGATCTTACATAACCTAAAAGTATGAAAAGTCTAATTTCACGTAGTATACGTCGTCTTATTACGATTATGCATTGAATCTTCGACGCTTTTAGTTGTTTGAGGAATTTTATTTTTCGTGGACTTATTGATAACTATTCCGGTATTTTTCTAAGTTACAGAAAATACTTATTTACAAGCTAAACTTCATTCGTTCGGAAATATCGGACATTTCAAATAAATAAAGCCTCCATGTTGCGGCGCTGGCATCACCTCGCGCCGGCTACATGCGTTTTTGAGGTTTAGTTGGGCTTCGTGCTCATTGGCTGCATCGAACATCGATAAACTCGCACTCGAATCTTCGGAAAATATAAATTCATTCATAATCACTTCCTATAGCAACCATGAAATGTATTTTTCTTTACACCTTCATTGGAAAAATATTGATCGGTCAACTGGGTCGTTACACAACTTTAATAATCTCGTTATTGTTGGTTTCCAATAAGTATACAAAATATTAATTTGAACGTCGCGCCAGGGCCTGTTTGGTCCCCCGTACACGAGCCAATCGTGACACAAGTGAACTAAGCGCACCGGGCGGCCATATTTCGGGCCAGAAAATCAACTTGTGTATTCGGCTAGCATGATCCAAGAAGATCGGTGCTTCTCGCTGAAGAAACGGATGTTTTTCCAACGTAGTGACACAATTTGAAAAACTCTGCTTTTTTTTCTGCCATCTTATGATTTAGGAAGACACAGTACCAGGAATCTGAGGATTTCGAACAATAATTTTCCTTTCTGGTTTTATTGACGGAGAAATAATAATGCAGCTGTATTCATAAAATGCTTTTCAGATATGCCTGCTCTCACTTTCGTTTACACTCTTGACAACTGTTCTGTCCAAGTACCACCGATATCATATCATTTATAACTTTCTTCGTAGTTATGCCATCCGCATAGAGATTACGATTTTCAATGCCCAAATCCACAAGTAACAAACAAAGGGGTTAGACGCAAAAATTCAAAATGGCTGAGTGCGATTGATTTTTACTGATTTTACGCTTGAAAAATGTTCAAGAGACTTAGACTCCACAGTGTTTACTTTCCTTGAGGGACAAATTAATTCCGCACTGATGATTTTGAACGGGTTGTCATGGGTTTTCGAGTAATTGGAAATTTATTTGCTCATCTCGCTCGCGACAACATCCAATTTGGTTGTTATTATTATTATGAACATTTTTTTTTAGTACTGGTTACTGATGGACCTAATACGAGCTTCCTCGAAAAGGAAATAGTTTTTATTGGCTACAAATGAAAATTTAAACATCGATGCACCGCATTTTTATTTGTCTTTGTCGAAAAAAATGGTTGACCACACATAACGAGATTAACAATGTGATGAAAGAACAAAAAATAAATGAGTATATGCGTTTAATCAAGAGAGAAAGGCTTTCGGGGTGCCGCAAGTCCGAATTCCCGACCAATCAGTCCCTACAAAACGCGCAGGTCGGCCATATTGCGGTCCAGAAAATCTCGGTTTGTATCAGGATCCCAGGAGATCGTAGGAGGTCAAAGCGCAGGCGCATGCGCTCTTCGAAACTCCTGTTCGCCTGATACTTTTTCTCGCTAGAAAACCGAATGTCAAATATATGGTGTGTCGTATGGTGACGCGCAGGTCGGCCATATTGCTGTTCAGAGAATCTCACTGCCTATCAGGATCGCAGAAATAAAAAGAGGTTATTGTACGAAAGATGCGCATGCTCCGTTATTCTCCTGCTCGCCTGATACTTTTTCTCCCTAGAAAGACCCAGATCAAGCGCGGGTAGCACTCGTCGGAAGAGGTCTCTCCCCCTCGCCCCTGGGAGCGTTCGACCTCTTTCGATTTCATTTGCTCCTGATACAAACTGAGATTTCCAATGCCCAAATTCACGACGTGAACGAAAGATATCGATACGTTTAGAACTTGAAATGGGCTTTTTTTTTATTATTGTCGTGTATTAAACCCGAAAAACAAATTAAGTATCTCAATGACAGTGTTTCCATCTTTTGCATATAACAATAGTTCAAATTGTTGCTATTGAGAACTAAATTACGTGTGATTGCGACAAATAATAAAGTTTTGTTGTCGAAATCACAACATTTGGGGAAAATGAAACGGAAATGGCGTTAAAACTCATCGAATTATTCAAAACGAGTGTACAAATTGTTCGTGCAAATAAAATTGTAACCTTATGAACGTGAATGATTTTTATTGTTATAGAAACAGCCGGTTGGACATTTTTTGTAAATAAACACCAAAGAATTATGTGGGCGGAATTTGCAAAATCAGAGTTTTCGGTTTTGTATTTGGTTTCTATGCGTCGAAAGCTTTTTACAAATTCCGTTGCAAGTTTTCGAATTACACGGCAGGTGTCTCGGTTATTTTAGTTATCGGTCGTTGGTAAATAATTTCAAGTATATTTTCTTGTCGAAAACACAGGGTTATATTCAGAATAAAACCATTGAAGAGATAAAAATTCACGTTCAAACGTTGATTTTCTAGCATGGCAGGAAATGGAATGATATTTCGATGTTCAATTGGAATTTTCTTTATTTCGCAAACAATTCAACGCGTTGATTTTAATTCAGGTCACTTAACACATGAATATTGCAAGTCTGCGAGGCGATCATCCAAGTTACAAATGTTTAGTGCCATTTTCCTTCGATTTTCTAAATATTTTTCTAATGATTACTGAGCACATTGCGCGCGTGCCATCATCGATATTTTTTGCGCCTTTTGAACAATGTCAGGACAGCGACGACGTCGTACCAGACGACAGTCTTGGAAGAAACCCTCGTTGCGCGGGAAGCCGTGCGATCCATCCGAATACGTTACGAGGCCTGTGCTCACCGATTATTCAAGAGAAAACCAATAAATTTCGGACAAATAACCACGCGGAACTAATTAACAAAATTTTATCGAATTGACGGAGAAAACATTAACTGACCGAGGCCCCAAACACGTCCACCACGGAATTCTCCCTCGAACTTCATACCGTCCGATCGCCAAAATACCCCATGACCGTGAAACCAACCTTGCATGAATTCACCCTCGTACCTGAATGGACCAATAAAAAATACAACGAATCATTTTTTTTCTAATCACATTGTGAATCAGACAGCGGTTTTTTTCTCCCAATTAAATTCTCGAGCATCACGCAGTTAGTACAATTTTTTACGCTCTGATAATCATTTGAAAATTATAAATATATAGAAAACAAAATAATGAAAATATAACAATCAAAGCAACTCACTTGGCACCATCTGGAAAAATAATAACGCCGAGACCGGAGCACAGACCGTTTTGGAAGGCTCCATCGTAACGTGTCCCATCAGGTAATAATAAAGCACCTGCACCGTGTTTCAATCCCCTGTTGTTCCAATCTCCGATGTATTTGGTACCGTCCTCGTATTTGAAGGCACCATTCTTAGCCACACCTGGGAACAGCAGTAAACAATTTCGTTATGTAAAAAAGGAGAAAAAAAGTTTTTGAGCGGAAAGCAAAGTCGAATTTGAGCAGAAAATATTTTCAAAAAACTCATCCACGCGCAAAAGTGAAGGGAAAATGATTGAATTAAGATTGGAGGGAAAAACAAAGTTAGAAAAATTGAAATTCTGACTAGTATTTGAAAAACTGCGATCAAATTTTAACGAAGGAATTAATAAAAAATGGAAGTTGGTGCTGATTAAGAAAACGTATGAATTTTATAATGGAAATGCAGAAACAATCAATTGGCACAAATATTTGAAAGATTGAGAATGACCATCCAGAGTTCTTACCTTCGCCCATGCTTCTGGCACACTAAACGTATTACAGGTCCGACTTTCTAAAGCGTATAATTAAGTTACACAAATCGATGCTTTATTCGATTAAAATAAAATTGCGGTCGCGTGGCCTCAATAAGTATTTCGTGAAACGATTTTTTTGCAATTGTTCTTATTCGCTATCTGTACATTATTTATAAACGTGTGCGTCGTAGGTTAAGTACGTTCTTGCATAATTTGACCCGAAGGTTCATTCGAATTTTTCACGGAAAAATTCTTAAGTAAAAATTATTTGAAACATTTCGAACGAATGAAAATTTTATAATGAAAATAATTTCTATTTTGTTTGAATCGCAGCGAAAAATTTGTCTACAATTTTTTTTTGCACTGGAGAAAAGTTGTTCTCTCAAAAAACAATTGAATAATTTCGAAAGTACTGAAGCGCTTCGAATCGTTTTCACTCTTCAAGATTTTGTGGTTTTCGATTAGACATTAAAAATCGATTTTGCCAATTTTGAAATGTAATTATTCCGACGTTCCGTTAGCGCCAATGAGGAACCAGCTCGTTCTCGTTTTCACAGCAATTTGTCTGACCAAGCGTTTGTGATCGTCCAACGGTTCAGCGAGTTTGTCGATGACGTCTTGCTTGTATTTCAAAAGTTCCATCGTCGAATATTTGCAGTAACTCAAAAGGCAATCTAACGCTGCCATTCGAACGTTCTGTAACCCAAAAATATGAAATCATATAAAGAAAATGTTTCATTTCCAAAGTTTGATAACTGGCGATAAATACCATTTTTTTGTATGTGGTGAGCTGCAGGCATTTTGGAATAAAACAATGAATTTGTTCGAGGAATATATCGTGCTTCGTATCGAGCAGGAGTTTCAGAGTTTTCAAGGTCGATAGTAACAATGGAGCATCATCGAGCGTCAGAGATTCGATGAGCAGAGGCACGAGCTGAAAAATATTCCCCAATTGAATCGAATAAACGGTTCCATTTGGTTTCGTTTTTTTTAATCGTTTACTCGTTTTTTTTTATTACTTACAGCTTGCAAATGCATAAACAACAATTCAGCGGGAACTTCCTCCACCAAATGGGCCAACGCGACGAGATAATTTTGCCTCGACTCGGCTTCGAAAACTTTGTTCGATTCTATGACATTTTGAAAAATTCTTTGTTTGTAAAATATTCTGATCACACAGAAGTTTTCTTCCGTTATAGAATCCTCCGATCTATGGACCAACGTCGTGAATTCTTGGGGTACGAATGAGCCGACCGAATCCAGTCTCAGGATATTAATTTGCTGGAAAAAGATCCAAGATTATTATTCATTATGAAAAGAAACGAAGTTTCTACCAAAGAGAAAATGTTTCTTACGTAATCGAGAAAATCCTGAGAATGTTCGCTTCCTTTCGTAACGAGAGCCTTGGTCAACCAAGTGTGTAAAGTAACAGCCGATCGTTTGCGTTTTATATCTGTGTCTTCCGATTCCAAAATGTGAACGATTTTTTCTCTCAAAAAATGAATAATTTGCGAGGCGCTGGAATGATCATTGATTTTGTTAACGAGAACGGCGATTATGCGAGAGGCTGATCGGGAGATTTCAGAGCTTTCCGAGCCCACAGCAATCTCGTAGAGAACAGACACGAGGTTTTCAATATTCGGGATTTTGATATTCTGGCCAAGCGGCGTCAAGATTCCTTCGAAGATGAAAATTTCGCGATCACTCGTTTCTCCATCTTTCACGATTATGTATTTGTCCACGATTTTTTGTTGGTCTTCGTGCTTAACTTTTCGCACGATCGAACGGATCACGTTAGACACAAGAGCCAATGTTTTCGCGTCGCAATTGTCATTGTTGATCAAACGATCGATCGCGTCACATTGGGCGTACAAATACTCGTGAATATCGAAACTCGCGTTTGGCGATCCAAGGATCCGATACAAACAGCTAATGGCCGTTTTGTCAAGTTCAGGCTTGTTCGAAATGGCGATTTCCACCATTTTCGGAAGCAAGGCCATACCGATTTCCGGAACTTTCGTCATCATCGAAATCGCCTCCAGCCTGCGAGTAATAATTGCTGGCTCAACGGTATCTGGAAGAGCCATAAATTGCTCGATAAAATCGAATCTATAGGAATATTTTCCAAAAATTCTGAATTTTCATGAAGCGGAAAGTAATTTTCAATTATTTACCGATATCGAGGGCCAGATTTTTTTGTAAAAAGCTTAAAACTTCGCTGGGATACAGTTTGGCGAACGCCAGCAACGCCGAGTGACACGAATTTCTCAGATCGCCGGAAATATCAGAATCAACAATTTCACTGACTTTTTCGTAAACCATCGTTCTTTGTCCTTCTTTCAATGACGATTTTTGAATAATTAATCCCGCCAGTGCTTTGGCTTTCAATGTTTGGTCCGTTGTTCCAATCTCATTTAAATATAATCCAGGAATGTCTGTCCACGCGAGTTCAGGAACGTCTAAAAATTCGTGTCAATTAATTTTCTGATGTCCATTATTTAGTAGGAAAATAAAAATCACGTTTTTTTTCGCTATTCTGTGGATTCAATCGGTAAAAATTTCATGAGTGATACGAGAAAATCGTGAAATTTTACACTCACCTCTAATGGTAAAATTGAATTCAGTACATATTTTTACAAAATTATTTAACGTTTCCATTAAATTAACTTTGTCATTAACGGAAGTTTTGGTGGAATATTGTCCAAGGCAGAGAGGAACGATTTCGAGTAAGACCTGAGTGCAAGTTTTCATTTCCGTTTTAGCGACTGATTCCAATAGTTTTTCAGCTGGCCAGTAAAGTCTCAACTGAACGTCGCACAGAGACCAACGTGTATCGGCGAAGATTTTCTCGACAAAACGCTTTCGAAGTTCTTCATCGTCAGCTATAACTTTGACGATCTCGTTGACTGTGCGTAAGGCCAATTTTTTAACTTCTTCGTCACTCTCGCTCATAACTTCCTTTTTCAAAATCGGCCATAACTCGTCCACGTGATGTTTCAGTCCTTTGCTACCGAAGGTCGACGCTCCTCTTATCAATAAATTCAGAGAATCAACTTTGGCGACTTTACGATCGGAATCCAATTTTTCCATCACGTGGGGCAAACAAAATTCCGCGAATTCGGGAATCGCGTGGAGACACGGGGCTAAAGCATCGGCTAAATCTTCGCGTGTTATTCTCTTTTTGTCACTCGCTAAACTCTGCAAAGCACGATAATAAGGAATCTCATTATTAGATTTTGAGGAGCGCAAAATATGTCCCACAAATTGTAAGGCTTTTTCATTTTTTTCATCGACTTACCGCATTGAAATCAATCGGAAAGTAACAAGCGACGACTTCAAACATTTCTTCCGTGAGATGGCCGAGTGGAAATTCTTTAATGAATAAAGGCAGAATATTGAACAGGAGCATCAAATTCCTAGGATCGCTTTCACCGTCCATTGAGGATATCACACCATACACGAAATCTGGTCCCATGGATTTCAAATCGTCCAGACGATTTTGCAAAAGTATTTGGAATATTAAATATATATTTCTTCGGGTTTCCTGGAGTTCCGATTGACAACGAATGTGTTGAAATATTCCAGTGAACAGACGAACTGGTGCTTGGCTCGGTAGATTTTTCATTCGTACCTGAAAAGTTAAAAAATATTAAAATGAGAATTGATGGAATTGCGAAGAAACTGAATCACTAACGACTAATAAGATTCAACAATGTTGTACGTACGATAGCACGAATACCAAGAATCGTGGCTGGCCCAATTGTGTGATGATCTTTCAGCCTATCGCAATAAAATGCGCATAGTAATTCTAGTTCCGATTCGTTGAGATAATCAGCAGGTAAATGTTCCAAAATCATAGAAAGAGCTTTGACTCCATTTGCGCGAATTGCAACATCGGTACTGGTCAGATACTCGCCCAAGTCTTCGACTATCGAGTAAACTTTGCAGCGGCCTGTTTGAATTTCTGTATAATTGCAGAAAAAAGACCAATGAAACGATGAAAATTGATGACGAGAAAATGACGTAATTATGAATTCGTTATTATTTATAATTTATATTTATCGTAACAAAGGGTATAGAAAATGTGAAACCGAGATCGAAATAAAGCGAAAAACAACAAACGAACTGAATTAAAAATACGAAAAAATATCATTTATTTTTTATAGAAAAAGGTACCCAATGCGATATCCTGACAGGTGACAATGAGCTTCTCATTATCCTCGAAATCCTGAGACAACTTTTTGACGAGAGCGGCGATAGTGTTAGAAGTCATTATTTCTCTTATTTCCACTGATGAACTACGATAACCCAGATGTCGAATTAATGATCACGTGGTTCTTTATTTTGATTGCAGATCTGGGAGATCACTGAAAAAAAAGTTACGATTTGTTAACCTTAAAATGACTGATAATTAATATTTCCAAATAAAAACACGAAATACAAGAAAAAACGTGAGGTATTAAACAACGAGATAAATATTTTCGCCAATTTTATCAAAAACACAATCCGTGACGTCAATCATTTTTTTGAACGTGAAGATATAAACCCAGAGTACACTTGCGGTCGGTTTTGAGGTTATGATTCGAAGAGAAGTCGTGTCCTCGTCCTCGTGATCAGTGGCCAATGCGAACGCTCTGTTCCATGTCCTTCCCTCCCCTCAATCCCAGTATTTTGCACGCGGTGTGTAATGTTATGTACTGCCAAGAACGGCGTATACGCGAACTTTGCTCGAAATTGGCCAAATATTATATACTCGGATTCACGTGATTACATAATTTTTTTATTTCTCATTCATTTTTTCCATTCATCCTCACTGGCCTCTACGACTCTACCTGCGGGAACAAGAACCTCTCATTATTGTAAATTGTAATTATGTTTTGCTGACAATTAGAAAAATTTGAAATGCTAACCAACAATTAAGTTTCATGAATTTTTAGTAGTTCGTACCAAAAGTGACAAGTGACATATGCTCGAAAATGAAAACAGTGAGTCTCAATGAAATGAACTTTCGACTCTCAGATATTATTATTATTATTTAATTCGCAAATTTGACACGAGAGGTCTCGTCACTTTCGTAAACAATTTTCAAATTATATGTATAAAAATGTATATATATAAAGTATGAAATGTATATATAGCGCAGGGAGACCTAGAGGATCCCCTCCCGCAACGCACACGCACGTACACACGTAAAGTCTATTTGACATTCGTTTAACATTGCTCCCATCGTCTTTTTGAACCAAAAATTGCTTAAAAATTTATAAAACACCTTAAATCCATGAGAACTTGATCAGTTAAATGGAGTGAAACCGAGAAGAAATCCTATAATCTTGATTTCCTGATAACAAATGCGTGTCGCCGAAGGGATATCAATTACGATTTTTTCATGAGGTAACCTCCAAATTGAATGTTGGTAATTCTCCACTAATTCCGACCAAAACTTTGTACAACTTAAGAAATTCAAGTTAATCTTGTGAAACTTAGACTTCTGGACGTTTGTCATAAAATTTCAATAATTCTTCATAAAATGGCAACACCAATTTCAAATTTGCAAGCTTGATACGATTAATTTTCGGAGAACGTCGTCAGCTGATTATTCATTAAAAACTCTGTTCCCGAACAGTCGGAAGAGAAAAAAAAAGTTATGATTTGCAAAATTTTTAGTATATTCTGATTCTAAGAGTATTTACTGACGAAATTTTTTATTTCCCGACTTTTACAGATATTAGAAAGTGTCTGATTAAAAAAGTAGCCTCACAACGTCGAAGATGCGTAGTCGTAGCAATTCAGGCGTTCGCCTGGATTTTTACCAAAGAATGGTACAAAAAATAATGATGAATCATCAGAATCCAGTGACGGGTTTGTTCCCAGCAAGCGAGAAGAACGATCACGCCTGGATTCGTGATAACATTTATTGTATTCTTGCGGTGTGGGGATTATCAATGGCCTACAAGAAAATAGCGGATGCTGACGAGGATAGAGCCAAGACTTACGAATTAGAGCAGAGCTGTGTCAAACTTATGCGAGGTTTGCTGATGGCAATGATACAGCAAAAAGGCAAAGTAGAAAAATTCAAAACTACTCAAAACCCTCTGGATGCGCTTCATGCCAAATACAGCTCTGTAAACGGACAAACTGTAGTCGGTGATTCCGAGTGGGGACATCTGCAAATTGATGCAATTTCTTTGTATCTTCTTATTTTGGCACAAATGACTGCCTCTGGCCTCCAAATCGTCTTCAATTTGGATGAAGTGAGACTCTAAGATTCTTGTGTTACTTCACTCATGATCTTATTTGTGGTAGTGTCAAAATCCCACTGATAACTATTTTAACCCTTCGAGTGCACACATCCTGTAGGTGTGGGTCAATCTGACCAAAGGCATTTTTCCAATCGTTTTTTCAAATTTTGCAGTAAATTGACCGTATTTTATGGACCAAAATTAATTTATAGTCGAAAACGAAAATTAAATGCCAAAACATTCGGTGGGAGAAAATTGTTGGGGTCTAAACGACCCAGTATGCACTCGGAGGGTTAAATACTCACGAATTGATGAAATGGTTGCAGGTCGCTTTTATTCAAAATTTGGTATTCTACATTGAATCCGCTTATTGCACACCGGACTACGGAATATGGGAACGGGGCGACAAAACGAACCATGGTTTGCCAGAATTAAACGCGAGCAGTATCGGCATGGCAAAAGCAGCGTTGGAAGCAATGAACGAATTGGATCTGTTTGGTGCTAGAGGTGGCCCAACGTCGGTGATTCACGTTCTTGCGGACGAAGCTCAAAAATGTCAAGCTGTTTTACAATCGATGCTGCCCAGGGAGTCCAACTCCAAGGAACTGGACAGTGGGCTTCTCTCCATCATCAGCTTTCCTGCTTTCGCTGTTGATGAGCCAAATTTGATCAAGCAAACCAGAGATGCTATAACGAAAAAGTTGGAAGGACGATATGGCTGCAAACGATTTTTACGGGATGGCTACAGAACGCCGAAAGAAGATCCTAATAGGTAAAATAAAGGAAATTGCATTTTTATTTCCACCGTTGAAATTTCTTCGGATAAATCGTCGAAAAAAATGAAAGTTACACGTCGCTCTCCTTGCATCGGAGATCGAGGCCTAAATTTTTTTTAAAATGTTCCTCGTCTCTGAAATAAACGAATTCAGCTGAAAACTGATAAAACTTTGAATAACTGTTTCCGAAAGAACTATCTCGCTGAGCTGTCTGTTCGGAATAAGAATAAAAAACAATTATTGCTCGAAAAATGAAAGCACGTGTCAAAATTTAAATAAAAAATTTTCCACAGGCTTTATTACGAACCCTGGGAACTTCGAATGTTCGAAAATATAGAGTGCGAGTGGCCTCTATTCTTCTGTTACTTAATATTGGATTATTGCTTCCAAGGCAATCAGAATGGTATTACTGAGTACACGAAAGCTCTCGAAGCAATTATGATCAAGGGCGAGGATGGTATAAAGTTGGTGCCCGAACTGTATGCCGTGGCGGGTGACAAAGTAGCCGCCGAATATGCCGAACCTGGAAGTGCTCAACGGGAAGCATTGGGTCGATGTCCATTCATGTGGGCTCAATCTCTTTACATCTTGGGCAAATTACTCCAAGAGGTGAAACTCGATCTCGAGACAATGAAAAAACTCTTTTTCCATCTCGAGCGATAAAAAATAATTAAATCAATACTTTCGAAAGTCTGACGTTGGATCGAGTGAATAATCTTTCAATACGTTGTATACAGGGCTTCCTCGCTGTTGGCGAGTTAGATCCATTGAATCGGCGACTCTGCAGCGAGAAGAAACCTGACGTTGTCGTTCAAGTCGTAATATTGGCCGAGGACGCCGAGATACGTGAAAAAATAGCTCAACACGATATCCACGTTCAAACGATCGCAGAAGTCGCGCCGATCGAGGTACAACCTGCGAAAGTGCTCAGTCATCTGTACACTTATTTAGGTATAAACAAAATTTATTACAATAATTTTTTTAAATTCCTTTCGCTGCGATTGTGAAAATTGTTTTTGAAATTAAAATGAACGTTGGAAATTCAGGTCGTAACAAGAAACTTGGATTATCCGGACGAAGGTCAAGAGACGTGGGAATTCTGAGTACGAGTAAATTATATTCGCTGAACGACAAGATATTCGCTTTCACGCCTCAGGTGAGTCGATCGACACGATATTTCATTTGCAGATCATACAGTAACGTCGTTTCGGTTCGTCCAAACGAAATTGAAAAAAAAAAAAAAACAAAATGTATAAATCATTGATTCGATTATTCGTTAAGAAAATAGTACAAATATCGAGAAGAAAAACAACAAAATGTGTATGATAGTTGACAGACATGACCCGATTCTACATCGCATCGGACTATGAGCTCATGATCGACATATTCAAAGGAGAAATAAACTTCTTAAAGTCTAGCTGGCAGAATATGTTAGGTCGTCCACTCGTGGTCATGCCACTCAAGAACATTCATCTAGGTAAATTAATGAACCAGCCTTATTCGAGCAAACGGAGAAAGTCCTTCCTCTTTATTTTTATTTGTTGGTATGGTATCTGTTTTTGTTTTATCTTTCGAGTGATGCGACCAATTGCGCCATCGTTGCTCCGCAAATGAAAAAAAAAATGTATCAGTTAGAAGAGTTTTGTGTGAAAAAAAAACAACAAATAGCTTGCAAATTCATTTCATCTGAACGTTTCGTTTTTCGTTTAGAATTCATTATTCACTAACGTTTTCGTGACATTAATGCTTGCATGTAAGCGTGTTTTCGCACTCGAGATACTTTAGTCTCGAGAAATACGAGACTGGTCCCAAATTTAATTGACTAACTTAGGAAACTATAAAAGACAATTTTTTTTCATAGATTTTATAATTGTCCATCAGGATGATCCTTTTTTACAGACCCTTTTTGACGATAATAGAGTTTTTTGTCCCGCTACACGTTCACGTAGTTCAATATGTATGTTGCATGTATTAGAACTTTGACTCCGAGGAATTCTACGTCACGAACGATGCAGCCTTCCTCGCTGACACTTTTACGACGAATCTGGCCTTCGTCACCATCAACTGGAAGCAAATGCTTGGCAGGCCAACCGTTACACTCGTTGCTACTCAAAATCACTTAGGTACGACGAACCTTTTGTCGAGAACAACGAACAACTACAAAAACAACCCACAAAAAAAAAATAGACTGAAAAAAACGTACTTGAGAAAAAATTCACTGACGGCTTTGTTTTTGAGCTTTTGTTTTTACTCTCCTCGTTTTTTAGCATGGCGTTACTCATGCCTCCTCCATGTTTATGCCAAAATTGTCAACGGCTTTTCCAATCGCTTCATTTACTGTTCATCATTTATTTCAACAACGTATACTAGCCAAGCTCATTCTTATCAATTTAAACGTTTCTCAAAAATCACAGATCAAGGGAAAATACCATTGGCTATGATAACCACGATGAAGAAACTTAAAAGTGGCTACATTAATGGCACCAGAGTTTCCCTTGGAAATCTTAACGATTTTCTTAGTACCTCTTGTATTACGAACCTGAGCTTTTTGGGAAGTTCTGAAGACGGTCGACCGGACAAATTGAATCCGCAGGTAATGTATAGCGAACGATATTTCTTTCATTATATTGAATGTTCACTCGATAATCGCAATGATTTAATCAAAGATTTTTAGCCAAAACGATATTTGCATTCTGACGCGAATTTATCGTAAAGAATTTCAAATTTCTCGAATATTTTGCTTATAAAAATTGTTTAATAATCTTCGAAAATTGTTTCTGTTTATTACTTTGTTTTCCCTTCAATATAATACGAATGAAAAGAGTTCCTTTAAGAATCGTTTTGAATAAACAGGTGCATCAGTATTTGGAGGAGCATCTGATGCGACCATTCCCTCATCGTACAGGTCTCTTGAATCGGCCTCTCGTCCGGAGCAGAAGTACTCTGAGACGCAGAATGTCTGTGAAGGGAGCAATTAAAAAAACGAGGTCAATCGCTGTTGAACGTGAGTCTAAAAATATATTGTTTACTCGAGGGGCACTAACAATTGCCTGAAAATATTATAATCTGAATGAATAATAATAATTTTACTTGCATGGCGACTAAAATAAAGAGAAAAAAGGTGTCCTTAACACTATTGCAATGTGTTCCTACAGCGGAAGTTCCTATCGTCAATCCAGACTGTAAGTAAAAGTTGATAATTATCCACAGACTAACAATCCACCGAGAAAATGGTTTTAAATTTGTTATCATTGAATCGTCGAACAAAAATCCTTAATTCCACTCCAAAGGTGTAAAGTTTAGTGCCACAAACAATTGTTAATCGTGGCACGATGAAGATACAATAATGTCCGTTTTTTCATGTTTTTCAAAAATGTTTCGGATGTTGATTTTAGCCGAAAGCCTTGGCATGTCGGGAGAAGAGCGCAGACCGTCGACGATAAGCTTGAATCATCCGTATATCGAGGTAACCGACACTACGTCACCGATGCCGAGCCCATCGTCAGTGCCAATGCGACCTGATCGAACACCCTCACCGATCGACGAGCCAATGCCTTGGAGAAATTCACCAAAACCCCACAGACATCGCGTCACTTCTGAGACTCAGTATGCCGACACCGAAGTCGAGGAATTGCTCACTATGCTTCGAGAAGCTGACAGTCTTGAGGAACAAGGAGATATTTTGCAGTATTTGGTCAGTTGACAACTTTATTCATTCCGCAAATGATGTAATCATTTCCAATGGTTTTTCGCAAATATTCCAAATTTTTTAACCTGCTGACACAATTTTTATGGCTTTACGTTAATTTTTTAAATGTTCTTACTATTTTTCACAAATTCGTGGTTCATAAAGTGTCGTTAACAAGAAATTTACCAAATACTCCGTTGCGAGTTCCAACAAAGATTGAAGCATTGAAACAAAAAAGAAATCTCTCCAAATAACTTATGAATTCGAGATTTTTCCTTCAGCTATTTTTTGTATCTCAACACTAAATTTGGAGCCTGAAAATTTCCGTTAATTTTCTTTTTTCAAAATTGCGATATTTGAGACACTGTAAGAAAAACAATTAGGTGTAAAACTGAGTAACGAGGAAGTCCGAATGATCGCAGGTTGATTCTCAAGGATTGTACTTCAACACGGGAATGCTGGAAGAGGGACATCCGGTGTTGATAAAAGATTTGTTGAAAGGACTGTACGAAAAAGCGTGCCAGCAAAAAATGTGGGGAATAGTTCGTCACACAGCGGGAATGCTTGGGAAAAGAGTAGAGGATCTTGCCAAGGCCGTAACGGATCTGCTGGTGCGCCAGAAACAAGTGACGGTGGGAATGCCACCATCGAACGAGCATACGATAGTCGCTCCGTTGCCGGAAAACGAACTGCGTTCGTTGATACATCTGGCTTATGGAGATGATGAATCTACGGCGATGCTTACGCAAGAGTTGCTCGTTTATTTGGCCATGTTCATAAGAACTGAGCCGCAATTGTTTAACGAGATGTTACGACTTCGCGTCGGTCTGATAATTCAAGTTATGGCTACGGAATTATCGCGTACGCTTATTTGCACCGGTGAAGAGGCTTCCGAACATTTGCTTAATCTGTCGCCTTTCGAAATGAAAAATTTGCTGCATCACATCATGAGCGGCAAGGAATTCGCCATTAGCAGTGGTAAGTGATTTCATAAAAAAAAACGTTTTATAACTCTTTCGGCAAGTTCCAAGCCGCAACGATTTTTTTTCCACTCGAGAATACCCAAACAACGATCGATCCTTTTCATAATGCTTGCTCAGGCTGTCATAAATTTTATGAATAATCCTTTTCACAACAATGGCGCACTTCGAAGTATCACATTAACCGACCCTCGAACAAAAGGAACCAGGTATATACCAGTGCGCCGACACATACCTGTAAGCTAGGGATAGCAACAATTACCCGAGCCCACGTTCGAACGTGTACAGTAGCCGTCGTTCGTGAAAATACTTGGCGTCTCGAGAGCTAGTTCTTCAGCACTGTTCCTAGTCGGCACATCGATCCTTGTTCCGATTTTCGTTTCGTATCGTATCAAGTGCTTCGACGTGAAAGAATCGCGAGAATAATCGGGAACTGATTAATCAACTTTGGCGCTTTTTTGGTTGTGTGATTGCGCGAGAGTTAAGCGGAAATCATTTGAAAACTGAAGCTTGAGAAGCAAATATTCAAAGGGATTTTCCGCCTCGATACTGAGACGTAAATATTTTTTTTCTTTCATGGAATTCTTGCTCGAGCCACATTTATTGATGCGCTTGCGGGACAGAGAATAATGATAGCGAAACGTTCTTCTCTGCAATTTGAACTGTTAAATATCGTATCCGACGACTTGGTCGATTACACTGCTATCCGCGCACACATATAAAAACACGCACAAAAGTTTATCTATGAGTAATCGTTGTTTTCTTGCAGTCGGACGCGGAAACTTCTCAGTAATCAGTTGCAAGTCCAATCGTCTCAGCAAGGTACGATCGATCACGTCTGTTTCAATGTGTATACAAAAAAAATCGTATTTTCGATAATTTTTCCTCCGACGAGGCGTTCATTGTTTTCTTATTGACACGGTGTACAGAAATCGCAAATTGGTGGTTTTCTCAACGTCGATCAGACGGACGGTGGTGAAATGGAGCCGGATAGGCAAGGCCAATGGCTCCGACGACGAAGGCTCGACGGTGCGTTGAACAGAGTGCCGCGTGATTTTTATCCGCGAGTTTGGCAAGTTTTGGAACGGGTAAGTTTCGATTATTCCACGAACACGAAATCCGATTTCAATTTTGACCATTCTAAACGTTTACTCCGTTCAACAAAACAGTGCCAGGGTCTCGTTATCGAAGGGAAAGTACTGCAACAGAACTTGACACAGGAAATGACGTCGGGAGAATTGAAATTCGCTCTTGCCTTTGAAACCGTTTTGAACACCATACCTCAGCCTGAATATCGTCAACTCGTTGTCGAGGCTCTTATGGTCCTCACCCTCGTCACCGAATACAACGTCGTTTCCTCGCTCGGCGGATTAATTGCTGTTGAACATTTGGTCCACAAGGCAAACGCCATTTTCTTGGAAGATCAAGTAAGTTTATCGATTCCCCATGAGATTTTGAGCTTCTGGCGAAGGAGTTTTTTGTGATGGACCGTGGAAATAATCAATAAATTGATGGAAAAAGCATTCGAACGATAAAAAAAACAATCGACTTTTTTCGAGTTAGCCTGGCAATTGGGGACGAAGAAAAATAATTTCTCCGTCAAAACAAAAAGCAGCTTCATTAATGTCGTTGTTCATTATTCGCAGATGAAAATCGACGGAGATGCGACGCTGTGTTGCGCCAAACCAAAAGAGGAGCGCGAGACAACGGCAATAGGAACGTTACTGTGCGGAGGAGCGGCTTACATTTGTCAACACTTTTACGACTCTGCGCCGAGCGGAAGTTACGGAACAATGACTTACATTACTCGAGCAATAGCTTCGTTATTGAATTGTTTGCCCAAAGACGGAGACATCGAGTGTTCGATAACGTAGATTTCATTTCATTTTTCGACAACCCGAGTGTCTGCTTAGGAGTATATTTTTATTAGCTAATTAGTTCAAATTTTGCCACTTGTATGAAAAACTCGTGATTGCGTTATAAAACATACGGCGGGACAAACAAAAAGACACAAAAATTGAGACGTTCGAACTAGAAGTCTCAATATGAAGAAATATTGTACGACCAACGCGATGTGTGTGGATTAAATTTTGTTGATATTTTCGAAGATTATTAGGCATTACGAAGGGACAATTTAATTTTGGGGGCGTCGGGCAATTCTAATTTTTAGCGAATATTTCCATCTTCGTTCGTCATGTCCAACCCATCAAATTTTCGTGTTTGAAAGAATCTCCTCAGATACACAAGCACGAAAATTCTGATGTTTGAACTTCCGGTCAAATTCTTTCGAAAGACAAGCTTTGTCCATCGGAAGCTCCTGACTTCTCAATGACGTTACGCACAAACGAAGCGATCGAAACTGCTTGATATTTATTAATTTTGTTTGACTAGACAGTCTAAAGAATTCAGTGGTAAAAGTTAGTTTCGTCGTGATGATCGTACCTCCTCAATGTCTCGCTTATAAAAAGAAAATCAGAAGGAAAAACAAGGCTGCAGGTGAAATACACGTTTTATTTGTTCGTAGTTCGACCAGCTTATGTACATACACAAAAATTACGAGCCTACGAAAACGTTTACTGTTCCTTCGGCGTTTTAGCGAACGGATTGACCTTCGAAATCCACGATTGGCTGCAAATAAATTTTTCATGGTGAATATATTGCGCAGTTATTGATTCCGAAAGGATCTTGAATTTTTGACAATTAAAGGGCAGCGGAATTCCCCTTTTCACTTACTGATTGCCATCAAATATTTGCAATACAAAACTTTAAGGAATTGATGGCATGCAAAAGGTTTTTAGTTGGATTTTCTAATGGGACAAAGTACCAGGGCGTTTCACATTGTATAAGACGAACCTTGGGGATGCCGTTGCCACGTTCTCAGCTTCTTTTATTTTTGCTTCTTTCAATTTTGCTATGAGCTCCGATCTGTACACCTCTTTCAAGGGCCGTACCACCACCTTCGCGGCCTTTTCCTGATGCAGTTTTTTGCACGCGTCTTTCCAGTTCAGACCATACCACTCAATTTCCTCGCGCGTGTACTGTCGTTCATAACAGACATTGCGTTACAATTTATGGAAATAAAAAAATATCGAAAGACAGATGTTTGACAATGCTCACGGCTTCGAGGTACTGCTGATATTTGGCTAACACTTCTTCTCTCTTCTTTGGGTCATCCGGATATAGAGTTTTGTCAGCGAGAGCCATGAGAATTTTTCTTTTTAGTCCTAAAGCCAACTCGGACCTCAGATCGCACGCTGGTGTCTAAAGTCAAAATTGAAATATTGAAATTCCGAAAAAAAAAAAAATATTGAGTTTGAATTTTCGAAAAAGTGATCGTAGTTACGTGTTTTTTGTTTTAATTAAAATTCTAAAGATTGAAATTTATCCAGATTTTTGCCTGTTCGATGATAAATTTTCTAAAAAATCAATGTACCTTCAGCAAATAGTGATCAAATCCATAATGTTCATGGATCATTTGCAAAGTTCTAGCAGTGACAGTCGCTCGCATATAAGTATCCAGAACTTCGCTGTAAAGTACTGACTTCTGAAGAAAAGGAACCCAGAACCGTGGGACTCGCCGGCGGTATTTAGATTTCTTAATAAATCCTTGAACCACTGCTTCCCCGCCCCATATTCCATCGTTCATTTCTTTGGGATATTTCAGTGGCAAGGGAACATTTTGAATGGGAATTCTAAAAAGGCAGAAACAAGATTTTAATAGAAGGGTAAACTCTGTGTTTTGTATTCATCGACACGATCCTAAGGAGATTTTCCTAACGCCAGTCAGTTTCTAAACATGATTAAACACAATGGTTTTCGAGGTTTCCTTGGTTTGCTACTTACGGCATACCCGCTTGTTCGCTCCATTCGAACTTTCCTTCCTTCTCAATATAGTGGACAGCAGCTGGTTGAGTCAGTTTCCATTCTCTCCAGAATTTCCTGTAAGCTTCGGGCATCTCCAGACCGAGGCCAGAATCCCATCTCGATGGTTTCTTTAGGTAGTATAATGACTAAAGCATTTGAAAACAAAGTCATTAAGCTCTGGATGCCATCGAGAGATGATAGAAAATTGGCCAACGGAAATACATCGAGTTCGAAAGTATACAATGTATTTTAGGACTTCAAATGATAAAGATAAAAAAATGTGCCGAAATTTTTCGATTTTTTTAATCGTTGTGAATCACGATCAAGAAATATGTAGGCCATTTTGTTTTAGCAAATTTGTGAATTCACAAATTGGGAGAAAATAAGTTTTCGTTTCGTAAAAATGATGCAAATTGCGGTATTGAAACCATTGCACCGGATTGAGGTTAGGAAATTCAACCATGAAGATAATGGTATTTTTTTCATATTACAGGACATGGCATTAGTAGTTTCCCCGAGTACGACCTTCGTTTCACTCACATGTTTCGCTATTCTATTTGCCATTGTCAATGGTCATGTATTTTGATAAATTTTAGTTTAATTTTTTGGTTACAATCACGTATCGAAATATCGAAAATTATAAAACCTCACACACAAACACACGCACGCACACCATTTGGTCTCGGCTGCCCGGAGGCCAGAATTTATCCGACCAATCGCGAGCCTGGAATTCCGTTTCATCTATTTTCCCATTCGTGGGCCTCATTTGGGATTGGCTTATCGAAAGATTGCACAGAAAAGCGCGCGCTTCATCTCGCGAAAATTCAAAACTGCACGCTTTCTCGCGATGGACGATGTTCTATTTCCACTACAGGAAAACTTACTCGCGATGATAGAAAAAACATAGCGCTGTAAAAATCACCTTTTTCTAGTCTTCGTTCATGTTCAGTACTATTTCGACAGTAACTGTGTTACTGATTGAATTTCACTGATTAGTAATCGCTGACATTACGACTGGGTTTGTGACTAGAACGTGACATTAGTTAAATTCCGTCGCACCTGAGATATCATTTTTTTTTATGTTTCTCTTGCATTATCGCACAACACAACATCGTTTATTTATCATATCCATTACTTTTTTTTTGTCCTCGAAACTATTTTTATTCCTTCAAAGTTCGAGTTATTTTAGGCTGAAAATCATAATTTTCAAAAAGCAATTTTATAATTTTCTAAAAAAGATTTCAAAAATTTGAAATTTAATCTCAAATGGTCAGAACTCAAATTTTCACAAAGACCTAATTCCTCATTCCTCAATAATCTCATGTGACGGACTGACGATAATTTTACGGAAAAGCAACCTGCACAATGAGCCGCTGATAAAAAAAAAAATGAGGAATACCATCCATTCGATACGAATCGTAATTGGAGATTTTTCAGAAAATATGAAAGACAAAAGGTTTTTATTCCTTATTGATATACAAATTGGGCGGCACGGCGACGCTCGAGTTCTCGTCGCACGGTTGGAGTTGCGCCGCAGATAAAAATTTAGTAGCGTGTCGAAGGCAGGTTCTTGTCGGACACTGACACAAGTACAGAGAGTCGGCGGGGAGTGAGACGGTGTGATATTCCGCGGCGCAAAGCGTCGGACTGTCAGTATTGCCGAAAGAAAAGTGTGGGCGGGGTGTAGAGTGTTATAAAACGCGTAAAACGAAAGACAGAAAAATAAGAGTAAAAATCGATATCGGAATTTTTAGTAGACGAATGATGCGTTAACGAGGCGTGTGTGTCGGCAGTGAAGTGATTGAATTATTTCGTTCTAGTTAAAACCGTAAAACCCAAAACATCTTGAGATCGCAGATTGTCGAGAAAGCCATGGAGGACGATCTTCCGACCGAGTACGATGTGGTCGTCGTGGGCACAGGTATTGATTTTTATTCGAAAAAATGAGTGAAAAAAAACGTCAAATAAATATGATGTCTACTTGATTCTCCTCTCCGAATACATTCAAAAAAATATTTCCTTTCGCATGAATTTTACTTTGATACACAAAAAATGTCTTTGTCAGGAATGACCGAGTCCATTGTTGCCGCCGCTGCTAGCAGAATCGGCAAAAAGGTTCTTCACCTTGACAGGTAATCTTTTCCCTGTTCCCCATTTCGTGGCTTTTCATTTCTGTAAGTCAAGAGTTATTCGGATCTCTACAATTTGCTCTACATTCTCGCATCTTCCACACTAACGTCATTCGTGTATACATATATACACGAACAGAACTGTATCGTCTTCGATATATAGACATAGCATATGGCGGAAACATAGTCACAGCTGTTTAACTCCCGTAACCCCTTAGCAACGAATATTACGGTGGTCTTTGGGCAACATTCAACTTTGACGGCCTCCAAAAATGGATAGAGGATCTCAAAGCATCGAAAACCGAAAACAGCGATGTTGGTGCCGAAGTCGAAGAAGGAGAAAAATTCCTTAAGGCTAGCAACCAATATTCTACAGTTGAGAATATCGAGGAAACATGGTTCATCGCTAAGTGAGTTATATTCCATTTTTTATTTCCAAGAATCAACAGTTCAGGGAGAAAAAAAAATTCCACACAATTAATTAAAACGAACGTCATCGAATAAAATTTACATCAAATAGAATTCAACTAATTTTCAAGTTTCGCTTTCTTTGAAATAAAACCAACATCTTTAAGTTATTTTTTTCAAAAACTCGAAATCTTTACATATGTTTCTGCCCAATCAAGTAAAATTACATCCTCTTCACCTGGAAAAATGTAGAGTCAAGTTACTGAGTCTTTACCGAAAGAATATAACTTTGGAAAATGTCTTATCGCACAGGGTCTTGTGACTGTGCCCTGCCACGGACGATTCCACTTGAAAATGCACGTAGAAACATTGTTGGCGATTATGTAATAACGGAAAATCGTTGGTATTAATCATTTTCAGCGATGCTGATTTGCCTGTGCTGTCGACGAAGGATACCCAAACGGATGGAGCAGGAGAAGGAGCTTCGAGCGAAGATGGTGAAAAATCGGACGAAGAGCGAGCGGAGAAAAAAGAGCTGACCAAGCATTGGTCGATAGATCGCATAAAGAAAGAGTACAGAAGATTCAACATTGATTTGGCACCAAAAGTAAGTGCAGTCCTGCGAAATTCCTGCCAATTAAGTTTTTACAGTTGATAGAAACGAATAAACGTTGGAAGAAACATCGATGAACGTGTATCATTAAATTTTCCATGCAGCTGCTGTTCGCGAGAGGCGAACTGGTAGAACTTTTGATATCGAGCAACATTGCGCGTTACGCGGAGTTCCGCGCTGTGTCGAGAGTCGCGACTTTCATGGAAGGCAAACTCACCCAAGTACCTTGTTCAAGGGCTGACGTATTTGCCAATAAGACTGTGAGCGTCATTGAGAAGAGAATGTTGATGCAACTTCTCACCTCTTGCATGGAACAAGGAGCCGATAGTCCTGAATTTGACGGTAAGTTTTTGTGATGCAAAAAGAAATCACTTCACGTTGTTACAGTTTTCTTTCGACGACAGTTGGTCGCATTGAAAGTTTCGCGTTTGGCTATGAAATCGATTAAGAATTCTTGGCGAATGTCTTTCCTAATAAGGAGCTCGATCCATTGTACGATTTACACGTGGACTAAATACCTGCTAACTGTAATTTAACTCAGTACCGTTGTTTTAAATGTACGTTCGATTGTTTTTTCATTTATCGTTGCAGGATTCCGTGACAAAACGTTCCTAGAATATCTCAATACCAAAAATTTAACACCAATCGTAAAGCATTACGTGATGCAAGCTATCGCAATGGCGACCGACAAGACTTCATGTCGCGACGGAGTCGATCGTACGAAACATTTTCTGAATAGTCTCGGTCGATATGGCAATACTCCATTCTTGTGGCCCATGTACGGAAGCGGTGAATTGCCTCAATGTTTTTGCCGGTAGGTCAATTTTCAACCAATTATTTTTCTAACTTCTTTCCCGAACCAAAAGCCCGTTTGAGTTCAAAGTAAAAATTTCTCTGAAAATGGATGATTTTTCAAGTTGATTAATTTCTCGGAAAGATTGGCTGCATTGTTCAAGAAATATTCCAAAAATTCTGCGATAATTCATTATTCTGAACAACAGTTTATGCGCCGTCTTCGGCGGTGTGTATTGTCTGAAACGCCAACTGGACGGTGTCGTCGTTGGGGGAGACAAGTGCAAAGCTATAATAACGGGAAAACAGAGATTGGCGCTTGAACATCTGGTGGTCGGTCAAGGACACTTGCCGCCTGAAATCGTTGAATCTGTTGGCGAACAGCAGATATCACGTGGTATCTTTATCACGGACAGGTGATGATTAACATATGAACAGCCGAGAATTCTATAAATATAACTCGAGACTCGGAGTCGATGAAAACAAAAGCACAATAATGACAAGAATCCATTTGTTTTTGCAGATCTATAATGCAAGGGGAAAAAGAGAATTTGACTCTTCTGTATTATCCACCGGAGGAAGCCGGTCAAGAAGCCGTTACTATTATCGAATTAGGACCATCGACCAACGCATGTCCTCAAGGACTTTGTACGTATTGCAAAATTCTTCTGGATTGAAAAATAAATTTTTCTTCATTAATCGTACGAATTTTGCGGTTTAAATATTTTTTCCATAGTCTCGAGAAATTATCGAGTGCCGTGTTTTATTTATCCGGCGATTTCGCTTCTCGTTTTTGCAGTTATGGTGCACATGACGTGCAAGCGAACAAAAACTGCTGCCGAAGATCTCGCGTACGTATTGGAAAAATTCTTACGCACCGACCCCGTTGAGCCAACCGTCGTTCGTTATCCGACGGATTCTCACACGCAAACCTCCTCACCGGACAACAAACATCTTCAGGACGCTAAGAAAGATGGAAAAGACGCTCTCGAAAATCTTAAGCCTCACGTACTTTGGTCACTTTACTTAAACTTACCGGCTAGCGATATAAAGCTCAGCAACTCTGCACCGAACAACATTCATTTATGTTCTGGACCGGATCTAGACCTTGACTTTGATTTTGCTGTTAATCAGGTACGGCCGGATTATTTTTCATTGCGATTATTACAACGAAGAAGTATTTTCGGTTCTTGACTGCATAAATTTCGAAATATTCACGTTTGCCTGTTCGAGATCGTTGGGATTATCGAACATTCTCAATATTATGAAGTTTTTCCCAAGACTTAACTCATAAATGCTCGTCGTCGTATTTTGTTTCGCCAGGCTAAGGAAATATTCAAGAGCATGTATCCGGATGACGATTTCCTGCCACGAGCACCGGATCCCGAGGAGATTGTATTGGAAGGCGATGAGACGCCTGGTCCAAAATTCGAGGGTGACACCGCGGCTGAGTGCACGGAAAAGCAAGACGTAGAGAAAGCAGAAAAGGATGAATGAGACGGATAAAGATAAGAGAAAAAAAAACGATAAACACACAAAAAAATCACAGAAAAGAAGGATCGAACGTACGATTAATTCGCAAACGATTCGAAGGAGAAGAAAGCGACAATGAATTCACAACGTGCATGCTTTTGCATCCCCTGTCCCCCGACGCAGTAAGAGCGAATGGCCTGCATTCTTTAGAGTCTTCTTTATGGTCAATCACGGTTACTCAGCCTTGTCCATTGAGTTTCTCTTAAAATCCATTTTCTCATCTTTTTCAAAAATCGACCGCAACCTTTTTGTTTCAAACCGGCAAGCTCGATAGAATTTTTACAACAAATTCGTACACTTTGCATTTAACGATTGTGAAACAGAGCGAAGCATCGAAAAGTCTTTACTTATTTGAACAAAAAACGAGACATTTGGAAATTACGATGAATTTGTCGAATAGCGAACCTCACTGCACCAAAATCACGACTATTTAAACGTAATTACCGAACAGAATGTAGGACACATGGTTTTCATTTACATTCATTCAACATTATGTTACTGTCGAATCTTTGCGGTTTTATTATCACGATTATTACAAGAAACAAAATAAAAATAGTATAAGCGTCACAGAACCCTGACCACACGAAAACACACACATACACAGACACAGACACACACGGAACAGTCGCAAACAGTACGAAGAAAGCTTTTGGTCTCGTTCCATTCGAGGCAGCTGACTCTTTTTAATGAGGTTGTAAGCTTTTTATCGCCACGTAGTAAAACATCGATCCACATCCTTGTTGTTTCAGACTTCTACAAAGGAATTAAACTCCAAAACGCTTCTCGAGAAGCGTTGTTTTTAATTAATATTCTCTTGAGTGATCAATCGCTGTGACGTATTCTTTCGTTTGCTTCATCAATCGTGAAAAATCACGAGTCCTCGTTCACTCGATCATAACGTCTCACATTCCAAATATTTTAATTCGATCTCGAGTAAGCACAATGAAAATAAATGATGAAAAATAAAAGCAAGTAAGATTAACTGTTGACGTTCGTTAGAAAGCACTGAATCGAGGCTGTGAAAAAAAAATGAGTCCTTTTCTTTCGAATATCTTCGAGATATACATTCTTTCGTTAATTATCTCATTTTCATGCATCAACTCTCACGTAATTTAACATTTAACTGCTCTCAACGTATTTCGCTCAGTGACTGATCACTCCAATTATTTTTATCTTTATATTTGGTTTATTCGATATGAAAAATAACCGAATCACTCCTATACACCGTACTATTAAATTATCGCATTACTTCTTAATAATTATTATAACTGTAATAGGAGAAAAAACGAAATATGATATTGAGAAAAGAAACAAAGAAATAAACATAGGTCGCTTCTGTGTTGTAAGATGCGTAGAGAAATGACTTATTTGGACAATATATGCCGATTCGCCTATTGATTATCTTTTTCCTTGCTATCCGAATGCCTATATTACAAATATATAATAAATGTATGTACATTAGGCCGTTTTGTTATTAATTCATTCTTTCTCTTTTCTTTTTCATCATTCTCATCCTCATGACAATCTTTATTTCGACTTTAACCGTGTCAATATCAACCCTGATGATCTTTTCATTGTAAACGCTCCCCTTTTTGCTTTTCTAAAACATACTGAATACTGTTGGAGCTGTTTTTAGTGAATATTCGATAAAAACCAGGAATATGGATCAGGAAATGAATAAATATGCAATTTTGTCTATGGTTTCATTTGTACCTTCGCTGAGACAATCGACTTAACTTTGAAGACGAAATACATTTTTTTTTCTGTGCAAAAATACATGGAGAAGATTTTCTGCGAGGTTGATCATAATTCTTTGTTGAGCCGGGGCATTGAATATTGGTATGAGATTATTTTATGGTCATTTACAAAGTTCATCTTTTTTGGTTTTTTTTTTTGGAAAATAATAGTTGCTCGGTATCTCAACTTGGATTCGATTCTTCGGAGAGGTTCATTTTGGTGGAATATTTGATTTCAGCCTCGGCAATGATTTTACAAATATCCATTTTGACTCGAGCTTGTATGGGGGTTGGCAGGGACATAACAGTTTGAGCCATGCTCTGAAAGAACAGATCAACGCCGTCCAGGTCGTTTTTGCTTTTTACTGTCATGGCTTGGGATCTTGCAGACGAATTCGAGAGACTGAAATTTCGAGAATTATTCATTCCGATGCCAGCATTGTCATTGATGAAATTCGTCGAATTCGCAAGGTTTGCATTGATCTTATCGACAGCCGTAATAACGTTGACATTTTCGTAACTATTTGGAGTTTTTCTCTTCGTTCCACGTCTCGATGATTTTCCGTTGTTTGTTACCGTCCGCGTTGGATTTGTTGTTGATGTACTTTGCGTTGCTTTCGTGCTCGAAGATTTTTTTCCATTGGCCCTGAAGCCGCTGCTTGTTTCGGCGTTGTAATTTTTCTTCAAAACTGATGATTGATTCGGTGCCGTTGCACTAACCCCCCGATTACAATATTCGTCCGTATCAGCAGTATCTTCAAGGCTTGCGTTTTCCAATTCGAGATCAAGGTACTCGGCCAAACCTTCATCATTTTCGTCATCCTCGTGCGCAAGATTTACCGTTCGATAATTTGGATTCATTTCGTCTGATGTTTCGTCTGTAAGATTGTCTTGAATACCAGCCATTACTTATCAATATAATTAGCAAAGCACGATTGTTGTATTTCACGCGGAGGACCGCGAACTTGTTTATGAAAACGACTTTATTTACTTTTTTCCTCCGGTGCCGTAACTTATTTGTCAAAATCACGTATGCCCTATTTTTAGCAGCAAAGCTTGGCTCTTCCATTCCGAATTCCGATATAATGGACCCACAAACATTAGATGGGCAATAAAAATTATGAAATCCCAGTGATAGAATTAAAAAAGTTATGTCGATACATTACAAACGAAAGAATTGCATATTCACGAGTTTTTTATGTTAAAAATAGAGTGAATACCGCACCGGCCGGTATTTTCTCCGTGACCCTAGACCAGGCATGATTCAGCGTGACGTATTTTTTCGCTTAGCAAAATCTGACGAGAGAAACGAGATTCTGAACCGTGTATCCACGTGGAGCAGATGACAGTATTCTTCGTGAAGGTGTAAAACGCGAACAATATTAAATGTCTTTGCCAAACTTGGAAGTATTTAACAAAAGAGCAGCGGATGCGGTAAATAAAAATTACATTGCAACAACTATGAGAATACATGAATCGGAGTGATAACCGAACGAAAAACGAATATTGTTTTTCCGAGACGAGAGGTTAGAAATTTTGTGCATTTTGCAGGAGAAGGAGATTGAATTTTTGAAGAAGGAAATTGACGGTTTGAAAAAATTGTTTAATCGATCGACGCTCGCTTCTGAAGATGATTCCGTCAAACTGCAACAAGAAAATACCAAACTGAAACACAGGGTGGCTATTCTTAAGAGGGTAATTTTCGAGTTTATACAATTTCTAGCCAAGATCATTACCAATTGCAATTTTGAATAATCGTTGTCACACCATCTCGATTTTCTTTGGAACATATGTTGCTTGACGAAATATGAACTAAAAGGATTTTCTGAAAAACAACAAAAATCAGTGATTATACATTTTTTTTTCAAATCCAGTACGTAGACAGTTTGAGGGAGAAAGAATCTTCTGCTCCTGGGTCGGAAGATAACAAGATGATCAGCATCTGCGAAACATTGAATAAAATCTTTGCCGATGCGATCGCCGAAGCATATCCGGATATTCCGGATCCTCCGGTCGTTGTGACGACCTCGACCAATCCTAAATTTGGAGACTATCAGTACAACAGTGCAATGGCACTCAGCAAGCTAATAAGCAGTCAAGGTGAATTTTTGACAGAACGAAAATAAAGTTGGAAATGAATTTCGAGATAAAAAAAAATTGAAATCAACGAAATACGGCAAGGAGTAATTGCAGGGATTTTTATTTTCAGGCCAGAAAGTAGCACCTAGAGACGTAGCAACGAAAATAATGGAGAAAATCAAGGATTCTCCGCTGATTGAAAAACTGGAGATCGCTGGTCCAGGCTACATCAATGTATTCCTGAAGCGTGATTTTGGCCATGAAGAACTGAAGGAGATTTTGATATCGGGTAAAGTTCCAGCACCAAAAGTGGCGAGGCAAAGAGTGGTGGTTGATTTCTCAAGTCCGAACATCGCGAAACAAATGCACGTCGGTCATCTGAGATCGACGATAATCGGTGAAAGTATTTCTCGTCTTTTGGAATATCTTGGACACGATGTACTTCGCCTGAATCATCTGGGAGACTGGGGAACTCAATTTGGAATGTTGATCGCACATCTCCAAGAAGAATTCCCTGATTATCGCACCGTTTCTCCACCGATTGCTGATCTCCAAGCGTTTTATAAAGAATCTAAAGCTCGATTCGACACTGACGATGAATTCAAAAAACGAGCCTATGATTGCGTCGTAAAGCTGCAGGCTTTTGATCCTGACATCACAAAAGCTTGGCAATTGATTTGTGACGTTTCTAAAAAAGGTATTTCTTCATTTCCGTCAACATCTTCAAAGAAACTCATAGATAATTTTCCATAAAGCAGCAAACTCGTAAGGAAATAATGAAAAATGCAAATTTTTATCAATTCACAAGTTTTAAAACTTCGCGACTAGGTTTTGTCTTCTGGAAGTGTCATCATATCGAACCTCCTTCGCGCCTTTAACTAATTATCGAATTTCACAAGGAAAATAATGTTTCAAACATTTTTTNTTTTTTTTTTTTTTTTTTTTAATAAGAATCTCAGCAGATTTACGAGCGTTTGGACATAACGCTGACCGACAGAGGGGAATCGTTTTACCAAAAGCGTATGGAAAAAATAGTGAAAGAGTTGGAGGCTGGAAATTATTTAGAAGAAGATGAAGGTCGTAAAATAATGTGGGGAGAAGAACCAGGCGTTGGCATACCATTGACGATAGTAAAATCTGACGGTGGTTTTACTTACGATACTTCGGACATGGCAACCATCAGGAATCGTATTGAAGAAGAAAAAGGCGATTGGGTAAGTTGGTAACTACGATTTGCCGACTTTTTCGAGCAGTTTATCATTGAGATGTTTTTTGTTTCTCTCCAGCTGATATACGTGACTGACGCGGGTCAAGCAACGCATTTCCATACGATCAAAAGTGCTGCCAAGCGATTTGGCATTTTTAAGGATAAGCATCGAATGGATCACGTTACATTTGGCGTCGTGCTGGGAGAGGACAAGAAAAAATTCAAAACTCGTTCGGGCGATACCGTGAAGCTGAGCGATCTTTTGGACGAAGGCTTGAAAAGAGCGCTCGAGAAACTGCTGGAAAAAGGACGTGACAAAGTTTTAACGCCGGAAGAGTTGAAACAAGCACAAGAGTCGATCGCTTACGGTTGCATCAAGTACGCCGATTTGTCGCACAACCGGAATCACGAGTACGTCTTCTCGTTCGACAAAATGTTGGAGGACAAAGGCAACACGGCTGTTTACTTGCTTTATGCTCTAACGCGAATTCGATCGATCGCGCGAACTGCCAACGTGACGCAGGAGCAATTGAAATTGGCTGCAAAGGATACGCCAATTTCTCTGGAGCACGAGAAAGAATGGAAACTGGCTAAAATCCTTATGAAATTTCCTGACGTACTTTTGAAAATAACGAAGGATCTCTGCTTGCACACTTTGTGCGAATATTGCTATGAAATCTGTTGCGGCTTCACGGAATTCTACGACAACTGTTACTGCGTCGAGAAAAATCAGTCCGGCGAAATTGTCAAAGTCAATATGGGACGAATTTTGCTCACTGAAGCCACAGCTATTGTCCTCGAACAATGCTTTTACATACTTGGCCTAAAACCTGTCGGTCGCATGTGAAAAATTAATAACATACTTACGATTATTTTGATCAAAACGTTCTTATCATCACCGTTTCCAATAAACACACATACTAACCCGAAATTATTTCTTTATTTTTTCACCCGCTTTAAAACAGTCGAGTGTTCTCTATAAATGAAAAATTAGTCAATTGAAGAATCTCAGTTTCTCCTAAGACGGGGGCTAACCATCAGATTCACCAAGTAACTTACTGAGTTTTTCTCTGATCAGCTCTCGATCATTATTACTGAGCTCAATCGTCACAGATTTTATTCTAATGTATAAATACAAATATTCAGCTACTGGCTAGTTTCTTGTTTCGTGTGAGAACTAATTAAACCCTTTGAGTGCACACTGGGTCATTTTGACCCCACCAATTTTCCGTCACCGACTGTTTGACATCCAATGACAACGAATTTTTTGGCATTCAATTTTCGTTTCCGTAAAAAAATAAACTGAGAGCCAGAAAATATGGATAATTTATTACAAAAAACGTCTCTACGAAAAAAACAAATTTATTCATCGCAATAGGCACAGCAACAACTCACCCAAAAAAAAACCCCACCACGCACATCTCTACCAGAACCAACTCTACCAAGAAAATCTCCACCAGGGAACAGACTCTACCATGTCCAAACTCTACCCAAAACTTTTCTCCACCAGGGCAATTCTCTACCAATGACAATCTCTACCAATGACGATCTCGAGATTGTCATTGGTAGAGAATTGCCCTGGTGGAGAAAAGTTTTGGGTAGAGTTTGGACATGGTAGAGTCTGTTCCCTGGTGGAGATTTTCTTGGTAGAGTTGGTTCTGGTAGAGATGTGCGTGGTGGGGTTTTTTTTTGGGTGAGTTGTTGCTGTGCCATCGCAATACAACGACTTGGGTCACATTGACCCATAATATGCACTTATAGGATTTGTGCACTGGAAGGGTTAATTATAAATCGTTATTTATAATTAAATAATTGAAATTGAATATTCAATAATAATGAAAGCGATTTTTTTCGTAGCATGGTTTTTCAGCGTCCAATGAAACGAAATAGTAATTTTTCACTTTATTTTTCTGTGACGAAATCAAAACCCTACATTTTTTTCTTTTGTTTACATGTGCTACGCACTCGGTACAGGTTTGCACGTGTTCTGCTTCAGCGATTGTGTCGTTATTGTTATGATGTTAGTGCTGGGATTAGTCACCAGAAGGCGAAAATATGAAAATCGTTGTGGTCAAATTTCTCGTCATCGGTGACTTTGATGATTGATTCTATATATACCAAAATAACCAGTAGGTTCAATAGGATCGGGAACCCTGCGGACTGGTTGACATGAAGTGAGCTCACAGCAGATTTCTCATGATGGGCCAGGCGCTGAAAAGTGCCTACCCATGTTGACTATTCCCGGCCGGGTCGTTAATCGCTGAAGATGCTTCTCATCGTTGGCTGGGCCGTTGCCCCAATGCAATAATGGGTCTCGATTCACTATTTTTTTTCATTTTCACACGAATCTCAAATCTGCATTAGTAAAGTGGAGTTAACGAGAGAAATCCATTTAATTAACATGTATTTTTCTTTCTACTCATTCAACGTTTCCCAAGAAATAAATTTCAAAAAGTGATTCGCTAACATTTTTCTCATATTTATAAATGAATCTCCGTACTGAATGGCTGACGACAAGCCGCATTAATAATTTCCTTCGATATTCGAGCTTTGCGATCGCGGTAGCACGACCTTTTTATTCGGATTTGTTTGAAAGGTGTAAAAAGAAGTCTTAGGCATTCATGTCATCATGCAGGTTGCGTTGAGGTGTTTTTATTTAATAATTAGGTGAACAGTGAGGGGAAATTTAGCTTTCGAAATTTGCAGCCATCTCCCACAAGGAGGTTGGCTACATACGATCATATGATAAGAATTTGATAAAATTTGGTGATAACATTCTTAAGAATCAAATACGGCGATACAATTTTTTTCTCATTTTTCGTCTACATAGTTGTCGAATAATTTGAGTTCACAATATGCAAAAGATATACCTATATATATCTTATTCCTATGCTTGTGCATGTAAACTCTAGTGTTCAATATCTCGAAAGCTATGTGTAGAAGATAAATCTTAAAAAATTTGTATATTCATATTTAATACTAAAGAATATACTCACCAAATTTCATTAAATTCTAATCATTTCGCATTTTTCCTATGCTTCTAACTTGGGTCTCGCAAAATAATGAGAAAATATATCAGGAGGATATGAATAATTAGCAGAATAATCATTCTACTATTGCACTTTATTTTCGAAACGTACATTCATTTAAATAAAAATCCTATACAGTAATGATACTTTTATAATAATCTAACGCGAGTTGTATATGGAGGCGTACATCTCATTAAGTTGTACATTAAAAACCGATACGATAATAATATAAAATAGTAAAAATCAGTACTGAATATTAGAAATTCTTATTTCAAAGTTTTACATAATTTTCATTTTTCTTAGTCAATTGTTTATTTTTATATTTGCATCGGACAGTGTATCGGTCGGAAAAAAACCATGCGCCATAACGCAAGCACGGTTCATCGTGTTCAACGAATTTATCGAACTGAACAGGATTTCGATGAATTGTTTATTTTATTTTATTTACTTTTTTTTTTTGCGATACGTGAAATTTTGCACTCTGCGGGAACAAAGTGCTTTCCGAAAGGGTTGAGGGAAGTTTTACACGGGCAGTGAAACGGTCCTTTTTTCTTCAAAGAACAGCTGCGATATGTGGCATCAAAGTTGATACCAAAAGCCTAATTAAATATACTAAGTTTTGTTTGTTTGTTTGTTTTCTTTTTTCACACACGTAGCGAATAAAAATGCCTGCTGCGAATCTTTTGATCAAGCAATTCGATCCAATTGATTCAAAAAATCATTACCTACTGATTACGCTTTAAATTCGGAATATCCGTCAATTTTTCAATTCTTCTTTATTTTTTCTTCGCGAGAACGCGAAAATGGAAAGCGGACTCTCGGAACAGGATCCTCGAAAATCGCATCGTTCAAATGCAGCGGAATCTCTTTATTTGTTGTTTTCATTATTTCATTACTATTCTCGCGACAAAACAATTCGATCGGCAAAAGAAGACGTTGATAGTTTAAAGAAATTATTAATTCGTTAATAAATACAAAGATTTTCCGCTGCTCTTTAACGATTTCGAATTACGACTTCGTTGAGATGGTTTTCCCTACAAGACATTGTACGCTCGGTTTTCGGGCATTATAAACTTGCCGAATAATCGGAAAACGCACGATACAAGGTCATGCTTCATTTCTTGAGTTCTGAACCCCCTTTTATTTCGTTTTTCTTTGCTCTCTCGCTCTCAGGCTTTGGCGCTTGAAATTTGAGAAAAGAATCAGTCTCGCGATTCCTCTTTGATTCTCGGCAGTGATTTTTGCTTGTTGCCGGACTCGACGTACTCGTCGATATTAACATTATACTTGGCTTTAAAGTCAGTCTTAAAATTTGCTTGTTGGGCGGTAGCTTCGTCCAGAAACATCTCATCGACAAATCTGATGCTACTCCCATTTGCAGTCTTTCCGTTTGTGCTTGAATTACAAGTCCCTCCCGTACTCGTGTGTACGTCATTAAAATGCTTGTACATCATCGAGCTCGTACTAAATTCCATGTCACAATTTGGAATTTTGCATCTGTAAAGAAAATCAATAAACTAATTCAAAAATTCATTTTTTTTAATAAGAAGAAAATAAATAATTAACAGAAGAACTAAAGTGGACTTTTGAAACAGAATTTGGCCAAGTGAATTACCCATTTGGATCGTAAAACAATAATTTATATTATTTTATGTTTTATATTTACATTATTATTCGCACAGGGACAAAGTAGGAAAATTTGCTTCATAATACAGAACAGAAAGACAATCTTGAATGTAAAAATAATTTTTAGGTCCGTATTCGCAACTTTATTCGCTATTCATGAAAATTAACATTTTGCACAAAGAAAATTGTCTAGACTTAAAATTTGTCCCCCGACTCTATTCTGCAACGGTAATTGATTGGATTTGAGTCTCTCCGAGTGGCCCAAACATTTCTACTCTTGGAGAAATACAGAAATTAGCTTCAGAGGGTAGAATCGAGGGATGATCATGAATTTTAAAATCGTTTTATGTTGATGTTCAAAGTTTTTTGTAATATTCAAGCAAAGGCAGCTTTCGCGCTAGAAAAGTTTTCTAAAATTCAAAGTCGTCCTCTGATTTTATTCTGCCGAGGTAATTGTTCGAATTTGAGTGTTTCCGAGTAATTCAAACGTCTTTACTCTTGAGAAAATAGATTGTTGGTGTTTATAAACTGGAAAAACCTTTTAATACTAGAAACTAGTTTTTTTTTTTTCTTTCATTTTTTGAGTCTCACCGGAATATCTCTGTTCCCTTGGCTGTTTGCACCAACGGTGGTTTCGAGTTGGCGTGATTGTCGTGATAATGTTTCCAGAGACTAGTCACGTTGTTCACTTGAGCACCACATCCGGGCATTTTGCATCTGAAAATGAAACATCCAGTAGTGAAATGTTAGTATTTGCATTATGCAAGAATTTGATCATTTTTTCTATTAGTTCTCAGATCGGGTTGGGCATCCTACGAAATTTCGTGGCCAAGAGAATGGAAATATTTGGTGTCGTTAAATTTGGCAGAAATTGGGTGAATTTTGCGTGAACCGAAAAAAAATGACTGCAGAAGAATGAGGTCGAAACTATAAAATGGACAAACGATGAAGGATTTGATAAAATTGATGAAAAATCTTACAAGAAAAAACTGACGGTCGTAGCTTTTCCTTGTTTCGGCCTGGTGAGGGCTTTGGCCAGTTTGGTAGCAACACCGGTATTGCCAACGAGTTTATGACTATCCTGATGATGTCGATAATGGGATATGTATCTGTACATTTTGCCACAACCGTTAAAGTCACATTTGTAAGGTTCTTGTTTGTATCTCGACATTCTTTGTTTCTTGGGAGTGTATTCTTCATCTTCGAGGCAATTATTAGGTTCGATATTGTTAGTGGTTTCTATCGTTGGTGAGTTTTGTTCGAAGCCGCTTCTAAAAACTTTTTCTAAATTGCCAAGATCGATGCGGTGTTCTTGAACTTGGTTGGTTACTTCGATTTTAAGATTCTTGGTGATGGTGACGTCACCGTTTATGTACAAAACGCTGTTTTTATCGGTATTATCATCCGATTGTATAATTTCGTTACACTGAGAAGATCGGGAGTCGTATTTGATGAGGAAATCTTCTTGGAATATCGAGACCGCGTCGTTATTTTTCATCGACTTTCGCGTTTGAAAATCACTCTCTTTGTTGTATTCGTCCGATTTACATGTGGCAGTGATTTTTTTATGTTCCTCGACAATATTGTCACTTTGATACGCGCTGTTCTCGCTCCTGCTCGAAGCATCGTCCTCGATCGTGTATTCCTCAGTTTTCGTCTCATAATCATTGTTGCTCGATGAGAACGCGTAACCGTTCGACCGCGACACTAAACTCTCGTTCACCGACTGTTGATTCTTCGTTTCAATCTCGTAACTAAATTCCTCCTCCGTCTGATTCGTATCCTCGTCGATCGAATTCTCAATTCCTTCAAAACATATGATCTCTGGCTCCGTTGGCAAAGTCGGCGGTTGTCTGTGACAACTCTCTATGTGATCTTCCAAACTCTCCGTCGTACAATGCAAACTTCCGCAGTTTGTGTAGGGACACACGAAACCGTTGGTCTCGTTGTTGTGACGCTCTTGATAATGACGCCACATACTCCCTGGGTCCGACAACTCTTCGCCGCATCCTGGCTCCCGGCATCTGCAAGGTTCATTTCACAAATTTTATATTTGCTCCTCTCATTTCCGAGTTTTCATAGTATTCACTAAAAATCACAAACCGTCTCACGGTTTATTGAATTAAAAAATGCTGAAAATTGATAAATATCTTACATGAATCGGATTTTTAATGCTTCTAGAGCTTCGTGAGTTTTGTACTCCTCCTGATTTGTGAATATCTTGCCACATCCTCGCTGCTTGCACGTATAGATTTCCTGTAAAATTAATTGCAATGTACATTTCATTTTTCAAACACAATTTTTATAGCACAATTAATATTTACGAATACTGCAAAATTGGCAAAAACAACGAATTACATTAGGGGAAAGGATAATTCTCATTTGTGTCATTACTTCAAAAAGTTTTTTTCAAAATGAAGTTTTTTTTTCGCAAATTATTACATTCGAATACTGAATGGATTATACGAAAAAGTTAACCTCACTTATTTCTTTCCTGCTAGGAAAATGAGCCGCTGTAAATATTTTCAATTTTATTTTAAAAACTAGGGAAATCAGTGATTTTGTATTTTTTTGATTTCATGCCAAAAGGATAACAAAGATGATTAGTAATCGCGAAAATTTACTTTGCAACTGATCGAAATGTTAACCTTACTTTTCATGCGGAAAATGAGACTCGGCGCTGTTGTTTCATGGGATTTTCACGTTCGATAAGGGAGCAAGTAGTTTTAGGAATAAGCGTACAAATTTCGTGAGATTTTGGTGGGATATAGTTGAGAAGGGTCGCGCGCGGGCATCGATGCGTGATTTGTTTTGGCTTGGAGGTCATTGAACCCAGTGTCACGGACGTGAAAGAAGCGTTTGTGGCAAGGGTGAACGAAAGGGGCGGGGAGCGGTGAGAGGATGACGAGAAACGAAGGGGAAGAAGAAAATAGAAAAGATATTAGAACGGGGTGTAAACGTACCTTTTTCGGTGCGATTTCCTCGATGGTCCGATTTCTTGAAACGAATCTAATGACACTTACTTCACTCGGTCGATCTCCGCAAGCCTCAGTACCTTGACCCATCTCTCTGCCACCTGATATTAGCGATTATTTGATAACAATTCCGAAAAATATATCCCCCGATAAACCCTATTCGAAATGCACTCTTAAATCTCGTTGACAATGACACTAAAGTTTACACGAGTTCGTAACTTTGTTTAGAAAACTTGAGGAAAAAGATGAAAAGTCTTTATTTTCTTTTGATATTCTTTTTTTTTTTTTCAATGACATTTACTCACCGACAAAAAAGGTCTCACACTCCCTTCATCCAGAGACGCCTATTTATCTTAATTTCCCTCACATTATTCCGTAAGTGTCAATACAAAACAATTATGAACTTGTTGTCATATCGGAACTATTCGCGATATAAAATACTCGCGGTCGTTGCTCGAGCGTCATTTGAGAGATGATAGAAAAGACTCGCGGGGATAGCTGCGACGTACAAAACAAAAAACCCCTCCCCCTCTCGATCTCCCTACTCCATCGGTTAATACAGTTGAGAACCGCTGCACGCTTCGGCGCTTTACGAGGGGAAACGCGCTTCTCGTGCGAATGCACATGCATTTCGACCGTTGCGACCATTCTTCACCCCCACCCTCCTATGGATTTCTTCCCACCGTTCGCTATCGCCATCTGGTTGACTATTTCCTTACTAGAAAGTCTTTTTTATCATCGATTTCCGTTGGGCTTCGCTCTATTGATTTTGTTGGAGAAAAATCATGCATTTTTTGTACACCCTTTTCGTAAATTGAGCGTCAGTTTTTATTAATTATTATGTCGCTCATGAATCGCCGGATATCGACATGCACTTGATGCCGCGTCGACATTGTTTGGAGCTCGAATGAAGAAAGTTGGATTTATTTTGGTCATCGCTCCTTGATTATAGCCTTTCCGAAGTTTCCCTCCAAAAACAATTCAAGCATTCAGGCATGACCGTTTTATTTTGAGAAAAGTTTTACAATCATCGAATCATACGCATCGTGACCGTGATCGTGACGAAGTATCATTGCGGATAGTTATGCGACTCGTCAGACGATTGCGCTCGCGGTATTTGAACCCTATACTTTTTTCTTCGTGTCGCGGCATCAAGTTATCAATAATTTAATCAGGTTTTTTAACTGCGACGCGGGACTTCCTGGAAGCGCCATGTCTCGGGCGTATTTGATCGATATAGCACTGCAGGAGCATAAAAATTGCTTGTGGCATATTGAAACGTTCATTTCAAGTGTAAGAAAACGTTTATTTTTGAAAAAACAAAAAAAAATTTGCACATTTCATGCAGAATTTTTTCAATCGTGAGGAAATTGGCATCGTTCCGTTTTTTCCTAGACGTTTTGAGGAAACAGATGAAAAGTGGAACCTTTGCTATCGGTCCCAGTTTTATTATTATGAACCGGAATACGAAAAAGTGCGATTTCATCAAAATAGCATGTTCTACTTTTTATGGATGGTTCGATAATGATCGTATACGCGTTTATTAGGAAAAAGGATCGCGTGCATGGGTATTGTTCGAAAACTGAAAGCGGCGATACGACGCCACCTCTCACCCCCTTTTCCAAGTAACGCCTCGCGCAAGTACGACTCTACCGGCTCCGTGACTGCGCAGAAGCCTAATAGGTGGCGCTTGCGTTCAGTCGAAGAGCGCAAAGGACTCTCACGACTCACGAGTCTGACGACGAAAGGGACGAGAGACCGGCGCGTCGTATCGTGTATCGTGCATTCGGTGTTCGGCAGTAGTACGAGTACGTTCGGTTACATGAAAATTATAACCGCGCTTTTACGAACTATTACAATTTGAAAATCAACGAAAACACGCCGGCTTCGCTCGCGCGCGTGTCGCGACTTTTTTCTTCCTCGCTCTTTTATAGTGTCGATTCGGTAAAATCGTGTGATTTGTGATTTTTTGTGCTCCTCGAGACAAAAGGACGACAAAACTTTGAAACATTACAACGACAGGTACGATTTTTCAATATCAACAAACAATTGTTTGCTTTTTCACACAAAATTTGTTTTTCTCCAACGTCGCGATGATATTTTCGTTCAACTCAAAAAGAATCACGAATTATAAACAAATGCTTAAAGTTATGAAACAAAGTTTTCAATACGGTGGATTCGCGCACGATTGATTGGTAAAGAATTCGTTTTTGCATTGAGTTAAAAGTACGTAATGTTTTTACGTCCTTTTTGAGGCTAGAGAAGCGGCGTCCGTTGTCTCGCGTTCGCGCATTTCCCTGCCGGTTCTTTCTGTTTGTTTTTTTTTACGAGAGATTATCCCTGCGGAATAATAACTTTCGATTCATCCACGCGAGTCACAAAATGTGCTTGGTGCAAAGCTTTTTTTTCCACTGTCCATCGTTCTGGCAGCTGTTAATTATTTTCTCGTGGGATCATCGCGTCTTCGCAGACACAAAGAGAAAGAGAGAGAGTGCCCGCAAAAAAACGAAGACGCGCGAGAGAAAAAAGGCGCCTATCGCGTCATCTCTGAGCTTTCTTTCGCGTGAACAAAGCTCCCGATCCCGTCGTCTTTCGCGAAGAAAACCAAGTGCAAACAAACATTATGATACATCGAACGAGCATCCTTTTTTCTGATTTCTGGCACTGAAGCATTAGTTATTATTTACTCGGACCTGAATAAACTTTGAGCTCAGGACCCACGTGGATTTTCCCAAGCTTCAGCGCCACTCAATCCAACGAAACATGTCAAAATCTGAAATCCATCCTGCAGCAATTAGCCGTTATTCGAACGCTTTCGAACCCATGACGAAACTCCTCAAAACTTTGTCATCGAATTCGAAACAAGTGAAAAAGAAACTATCCACCTGTCTCTTGTCCTCCGAGCATAATTCCCATTCGCGCGAACATATTCCCAACCGAAAAAAAATCTTGCAAAGAATGAAAATAAAAATCGATCAACTCGAAGGAGCCGCGAAATATAATTCGTTCGATAGCGCGCGTACGACGATGAGAACAAATAAATTGGCGATATCGCTTCTAAGCGGAGACTCGAGTTCTAGAAAAAGAGAGTAAAGGAGACGCAGTTCGAGGCTGAGGGGGGATGTTGACGGTGCTCGTCGAAGGGCTCCGAAGGTAGCCAGTGAGAGAATACTCTCTGGGATCCGCATCGATCCATCCAGGCCCTCGTGAGGTTCTCGCAACGACGCCAAAAATAGTATACTCTCCTTCTCAATTCTAACCCCTGTGTGTGTATACGTGTGCTTTGCGTGTGTGCGTGCAGAACCGCGCTGTAACGTTTCGCTCGAAAAAGAACCCCGAAAGAACCCTCTGCCCCCCGTGAAATTATATGGGCTCACCTTGATCCTCACCCTGTACCTATACCTGCTAGGCAACACAGCTACATTTTAATAAATACGTATATAGCATCGAGATACATAAAACTTAAAGTATATACCCCAAAGTAACGGTTCGGTACCTGGAAGATCATAAAAACATGGTTGAATTTCGCGAGGCTCTTTCCAATGTCACACAATTCTCTCATTCCTTCGTGTCAAGTTGACCTCTGGCGAGCTTCCCGCTATAAATTCGTGGAAAAATAAATCGTTACTTTTTTTTCGACAACACTTTCGTGGCATTCGGACTCGAATTTTTATTTGCTCAACGATCAAACTTTTAGGTTATATCCTTTAATTCTATTTATTCATTTTTTCTCGTACTTAAAAAAATAATATTTTCGAATTTTTGTTTATTTTTTTTACTTTCGCCGTCAAATTCTTACGAAATCGTTATGTTTACTTTTATTTCATTGCTTGTCGGAAATGTGGTCTCGTTTCTTGAATTTTCGAGTGCGACTGTACGAAAAAGTTTTCGTTCATGTTTTTTTGCTCCCGCAGCATGAGTTTATTTTTTTTCTTCATTTCAACGCAATATTCTATTTTTCTTGTCGTAGAAAATGACACTCGTCTCAGTTCCGATGCTTGTTTGAAACGCTTTAGTGGGAATCGGGCGAATGATAGGACTTACGCTCGTGCGAGAGTTTTTTCTTCGTCCCTATGCAACGTTAGCGGCGTCGCGACGCCCAGACGTAAACGGATCGATCGCCCATGGGCACCGACCCCCTCAACCTTATATACAGCCTTTCTATCTATAGTTATATCATCTTGTTGTAAATAGAAGCTCTATACGTGTATTTATTCATATTTGCTCAGAGATGCATAAATATACGGCGGGTTTCCCGATTGAGCTGCACAAACTTTTCACCGCGGAATTTCCCTTTTTTTATTAAATAGAAATTCACAAGCCGTTCCGAGCTGCAAACAAAGTTTCAAACTATTTTGACCTTGGAACCCAACAACCGGATCGAGCCCAGTTTTTTTTTAGTACAAAACTTTTTTCCCCCACATTTCTCGCTGAAACTTTCGCTAATTCGATTGAGTTTTCGTCGGGCATTTTTTTCAATCGGAAATTAGTTTTTCCTCCATCGGGAGAATCAAAATGTTTATCGTCCACGGCCAACTTTTTTTTTCGCTAAAGAGAATATTCTGATCTTTTTGGAAACTGTTGCTCGCTCTACGTTCGGAAAAATAATTTGTCGTGTTTTTCTCTTCGGTTTTGACGATGTTGATTTTTATGCAGTATCCAATGAAAAAGGAACATTTGCTGGCGCGTCAGGTTTAACTTTCGCGTACTCTGATTCATGAACGAGATCGAGTACAGCGTTGTGATTACAGGGAACGAAATCCGATCGGACTTCCGGTTTAATTGGATTCTTTATCGTCACATTAATCTCTCACGCACTTGTATTAACTCTTGGTACGAAAAATCTTTCGTTCACAACAGTCCAGTGGAAATTTGGATGTGGTTCAATTTAAATTTAAACTTTCAACGTTTCTAAACAATAATTTCATCTTTTTTGCAAGTTTGTAAATTTTGTTATCAATCTATTGAAACAGCGTGATCGTTTAATTTTGATTCCGAGTTTTCTTCATCGTTATTTCGATTCGAAATTCAATAAATCGGCGCGTTAATTTCACAGCTGCGAGACTCAAGAGTTTGAAAAAAAAAACGCGTTCCCATTTGAAATTTCACGAACTAAATTTTCGTCGCAACTTCGATGAAAAATTCAGTAAACTCGAGCCGAAATTTCGCAGTTACGGAAAAAACAAAGTTTTTAAATAAAAACTGACTTCAGAGGGGAATTAAAAAAGAAACGACTCTTAGGGACTCGGGAGCAATGTTTGAAAAAGACTTTTTCAAGTGGCAACACATGACTCAGTCCATCTTGTCGAAAATACATCCAAATGTCCGGATTACCAGACTCTTCGGTTTCTTCTCTGATTTTTCGTTATTTTCATATCTCTGTCTTGGTTGTTATACATATAAACACTTTCCACTCAGTTTTTCACAAGCAGGAGACACGCGAGTTCTCGGGATCCCGTCAAGTCCCCCTTGGCGCCAGTGCGACGTTTATATTTCACCGATAATTCACCCTCGCCACCGCGCTAACTTTTTTCCTCCCTTCATACGCACTCTCGAATAGAATGTAATCATTATATTCCCTTTCACGTGAGTTATTCAACTTTTGACATTCTTTTGAATTTTTCATCGCCTCAAAATCAATTTTTACTTCGAAACTATTCGATTTTCATTAACTTAAAAAATTTCGTTGAAAAATATTTCCATTTACGTAAATGATTGAAACTTTTACTTTCCCGCGAATCATCAAGAGACCAAACTGGGAAAAAAAATGTGTTGCAAATTTTCATATTAAAAAAAAGCGTAAAATTTAAAGCTTTTTTGTCCGAAGGAAATTTATCGACAAGAATAACTTCGACGTAAAATATCAAGCGTTAAAATTTGCACTGCAATCTCACGTGTACGATCCTGTCAAGAAGGGCGGCCCACGTGTGTCGCGTGGGCGTTTCAATAATAAGGAGGAAACAGGCGACATTGAAAAGGATGAATTTACGATGTTATCGCTAAACGAGTAACGTCCCTTACTTATTCCCTATTTTATGTGGTTTTATCAATTTCTGTCTTGCTCTTTTATCGTCTTTGTTTCGTTAGTCCTGGCTGGACGACCGCAGACAACTTTGCGCGTGCGGGATCCTCGCCGAGAATAAAAAAAACATGCGCACTTTTTGTGGGACATTTTTTTTCAAAATCAGATACAGCACCCAGAGGTGGTATTTTGTGATTGTAATCTATTGCCGGTTCCTTCGCGTCCCAACGGCACCGACACACGGCCCGTTAACAATGCCCCCTTCACCTCGTCCCCGACGCACACGAATTACAGAACCAGAAGGGGGTTAAAAAGGCCGGGGAACGGGCAAGGGGAAAGATTGTCCAATGGTGGAGGTGGTATATTGTACATTAGTGGACGTCCATTGTTCGTCTCCGATCGGACAAAGAAATGGTGTGGGCTATTCAACCCCCTTGTACCAGCTCCTAGGTGTATTGAAAAAAGCTTTATACAGGCTGTCCCAAAAGTCACACCTCTTATTTATGGGGTTTGCAGACTATGACATTGTGGACAAAAAAGTTTTCGAGCTTTTTGTTCGAAAAGACATATAAATACACGGAGAGAAATTTATATAAAAAATTACTATGCCACATAGTTTTCTGGTGACAGTATCGACCCTCTGAGAAATTTTAACAAAAAAATAGTCATTTTTCATCTGAAATTGGGCGAAAAATGTCAAATTTCCGCAATTTTCGATACAATTTTTATAAAAATTACTATGTTTTTGCTCAAATTTTTCAGAGGGACGTTACTGTCACCAGAAAACTATGTGGCATAGTAATTTTTTATATAAATTTCTCTCCGTGTTTTCTCAGTGTACAAAGACGACGAAATGCAACGAAAAGTGATTGTTTTTTTCTAGCAGAGCATCAAATTGTCATTTAAGATTTGTCAACGATAATGGGACAGCGTTGTTTGCCATTTAAAAACTGAATTTAGTAGAAAAATTGGAACGATGCAAACTTCAGTTACACGTCTAAAGCCCGAGGCAGTAAACTTGCCTTTTTCCTTCGATACAATGTGGAATTGTTACCAACAAATAAACTGACGGAACTATTCCTTTTTTTCTTCGTAGCCTAAAAAAATTTCGAGGATAATCTATGAGGAAAAATATCACTCAACTTTGCTTTTTCGAGGTTTTTAAATTTGAACGGTTCTCAGTTTGAAAAAACGAGTCTGTTTCGTTGAATTTTGAATTGTTGTCGAACTTTTTGAAAAGTATACAAAAGTTGATGTGATTTGTAGTTAATGTCACTTAAAATCTCATATTTTGGAGCAAGTTTAGGGAATAGTTTGGCAGACTGCTTTGAAATATTTCGAGACAACATAGAGCCGTTCTTTTTTCGGGGAGAATTGAAAGGACTAATGCTGGGACACCCTGAATACTTGAAAAATCGAGGGGGTTGATTTCATCCGGGGACAAAGAAACACACAGGGACATATATATGTACGAAGAAGGAAGGTGGAGGGTTTGAATACGTAGATTCCCAGTATACATCGACTGTGTTGCTTGTACTACGATTGCAAATACATCCTAGAACCCTCATCGTCGATTATCACACACTATGCCACGCATCATAGCGTATATACTTGTATTTTCGAGTAGGCGGGGTAACACGTGCCAGGCATCTGCCACACGCTGTGAGAGCGCGCGGGAGCTCTCTAAGTTTCCTCGTGCTTCTAAATTATCGAGTTTTGATTCGTTCTACTGCTATATATCGGGTTCGGGATACCCTCCAAGTTAGCTTTGATTTCCTGTTCGTTAAAAAACCATTTTATTGCAGAATTTAATTCCCCATTCGTCGGTGTCTTTGTTTTTCGTTTGTTTGTGTTGAAAATGGTGAAAATCGTAAATTGCTTCAGTTTATTTTATTTGGTCGGATTTCTTGATTGGGTCTGAAGAAAAAATGGAGTTGATGCCGTTTATCGAGTCTGATGGAAAAGAGAAACGCGAACGGTGATTTTTGGACCTGGAAATAATCAGTTGCACAAATTCGAAGTGACTCGAAAGTCACTAAAAATCAAACGATGAAATTCGAGACTTTTTCGCGGCGGTTCTGGGTCCGGGTTCGGTGCAGATGTTCAACGAGATCAGAAGAGACACGAAGATCTCGAACCAGAGATTATCGAGGATTGCGGAGAGGATGCGGAGTTGATGGTCCGTGAGAGTGTGAAAGAGAGCGAAGCAGCAAGAGCGAGAAAGAGGGAGATTGCGAACGCGGACCAAAGACGCGCGAGCACCGATGAAAGAACCGAGAGATTCTTTTTTGTTCACTGCCTAGCGAGAACCCACACGAGATCCTACACTTTTTTTTCTTCGTCCTCTTCGTGCCACGCGAGCTTTCTTATTTCGGCTCGAGAATGACGCGTTCAAACCCTCGAAATTAAATAAATGCATCCGTCAGCTTCGGGAACCGGTGCGTTTTCGCCTCTGCTGGTGCCACTCTCGCTATTCGATGATCTACTCGAATTTATACTCCAACAAAAACAATTCTTTCTTCCTCACCAATAAATATCCAAACTAAAAAAAATATTTTTTCCGATTTGCATAGTTGAGAAAGTAGAATAAAAATCTCCTGCCTCGATAGATGTAGTAAAATCTCCAGGAATTTTTCAAAATTTCAAGACAACATTCAGGACACTGTTATAAAAATCCATGCAACATTTCAGAAGTATATTCACCATGCGTGATTCGAAATATTGCCAATCAAAGATTCCATAGATTTCATGATCCTGAAATTTCCATCGTTGCGAAGTAACGAAATTGACATTTTTTCAAAGTCAAAAAGAAATATTGCCTTTTTGACTTTGAAAAAGTCAATTTCGTTTATTCGCAACGATGGAACCTGCAGGATCATTAGATTCCCATGATGCTCAAGTTTGCATCGTTACAATGCAACGAAACATCTGCTTTTTCTTAAGCAGCACACTCGTAAAAATTATTCAATACTTAGTCTGGACAACAAAGCGATCCTCCCTCGCCACCCAAAAACACCCAATCGACATGAAAAATTGTCACAATTTTCAAAATTCAATAAATAATTAATAAATCAAATTTTTTTCGTTGAATATCAACGTTGCAAACTTCAGAGTCGTTAGATTTCCATAAGTTCCCATGGGAAACAGTACTAAATCTCATTTTCCACAAAATGACTGAAACGTTTCGATAATTTTGTTTCTCAATTACGAAGGAGCGAACGTTGGAGTTTGTTTAGAGAAAATAAAAAAATCAACCACTTCGTTCCGGAGGCACAGCGACGTGAAGTCTGGACTTTACATTCAACGTTTTTTCCGAAAGTTTCTTCGTTATATATTTCTGTCAGACACATGACCAAAGTTTTTTAAAATCAATGGAAAATGGAACTTTTGAACGTGCCTATAGCGAATCATATTAAAACGTGCCAGTGTTTTTAATTAAAAATCGATTATACTGTTTGTTCATTATATATGTTAATGTGCTTTTTCGTTGGAAACATCTTTTGATGGAATTTATTATTGCAGTGAGCCTCGATAACGAAGATAAGAGACGATGAGTCAAACCGAACAAGAACAAGATCAAAAGAGCATGGACAAGAAAGAAATCGCCGAGGAGGAAAGGGAGAAGATGCTAAACGCCGAGAACACGAAACACACCGGCGCAGCTCCAGCCCCTGATCTTGAGTCCGAAGAACAGAAACCTAAAAAAAAGATTCCGATCGGAGGCATCAAAATGCCCGGTTTCTGTAGGACCAAGAGCAAGGAACCCTGCAAGGTAAGATCCTCTTTTTCTTCATTCAAACAGTTTAACTCATTCACCATGGAATTTCCACTGATTCACAAAAANAAAAAAAAAAAAAAAAACAAAGACTGAGAGAAAAAAACAATTTTTTGTGGAAAATTATATTTTTCACAATACGAACAAGCCACGTGTGGAGAATTTTGTGAATATTGTCAAATCGATGAACCAGGTGTTTGCCCATGGATGACAGGACCGTGGGACCCCAACGCCTAAAAACGTGGTCGGTTACAATATTTCGTACACGTATATCTACGAAAATTGAACACTTTCCCCCCCTCGACGTTGGAGGCCCTACAAATTCTCGTTTCGTTAGACCGTGACCACTCTCTTCCTCCTGCTCTCGACTCACCATATATAATCGCTTTTTTTTGCTGCCTTCTTTCGTTGGAACCATTTCCTATCCCCGTACTACCTGGTACGAGTTGTTGTAGTCATGGTGACATTGTCATCATTCGTTGAACGTAACGTTACACAGCGAGAGCATGTGGTCGCTAAACAATTCACGCGACAGTTACATTTCGGAGCTTTCAAAAGTATTTTCAATTTTTTCTGCCAACTCGCTGGACGATTATTCGAAAAAGAAAAAGAAAATGATCTAATCGAATTCTTGAAAAATTTGATGGCTTTCGGACGATTTGTGGCTCACTCGGTCCTCGTGAGTTTCGAACGCAATTGGGTGCGAATAATTTTTTTGTCTCCAAGATTTTGGGGCTGGAATGCAAGGAAAATTGTTGCATTCTCTTGTAATCTGATACGAGACTCTCCTCACTCTTTCAATTCAACTCCCTCTCTCTCTCTCCTTCTCTCCCTGCTGTACTTACTTGTAGTTCTTGTGGCATTTTGTCCTTCTCATTCTCGTTTATTTTTTTATCCATTTTTATGCGCAGACCAATCCAATGGAGTCTCACGAGGTGGCGAGTCGTTGCACTCGTCACGTTTAATTTCGACTAATTGGCTTAATCCCTTCTTATTAGAGAACTTAATTGGTAAAGAAAGTGATGACGAGATGTTGCTTTTCTGTTGGTTCGCGAACGCTCCTATCCGATGACGAGGTTATTGTAATCGAGACGAGATCCCAATGACCAAATGACCAACGGGCAACCGAAACGTCTGGACTCGTGTCTATATCCACCAAACGATCGTTTTATTCTTCCGATTTTTCTATTACTCGTTCACACAATATGCCATTATGTTCTCCATTGAAATATGCATTAAAACTCAATTAATCATTTTGATCAATACTTTTCTCCTTATGACGAACGCGATGGTCGATTCGAAATTGAAAGAAAAAAATTAGAGGCTGTGACCCTTTTTTTCGGTCTATTCGAGTCTCGGAACAATAGAAACGAATAAAGTTAAATTTTATCCTTCCGTTGACACACTGGGTCCTATTGACCCCGAATTATTTCTTGGCAGAGATTGCCCCTCCCAGTCGGAACAAAATTTTACATTCTTCGATGCCCTCGGGTCAAATTGACCCAGATTTTTATGATTTCGATTTGCAATCGAATAAAAAAGGCGCGTTAGTTACCGAGTGAAATGCTTTTTTGTCAGCAATGCATTGACATCTTTTTCACTCAATCTCCGACTTCCGTTTTAACGGGAGCTGGATTAGAGAAAAAAGGAAAAAAAAAAACATCTGTCGCTTGAGGAAAAAAAACTAAACAGCCTTTGAGGAAAAATTGAGCCTGAAAAAACCTGGAAAAGGTGCACACAGCACGATGCAATGCTTCTAGCTTACAGAGTCTCGCGGGCCTCGTAGGACGCGAGTATCTTGAGGATTTATAGAGAGAGACGGATTTAAACGAGAAGGACGCAAAGGGGGTGTTTATAAAAATAAATGAGTCGGACAAAAACCATCCGGGAGGCTGGAACGACACGCTTGAAAATTATTTCCCTGATACCAACGATTTGAGGAAATTAAGGGAAAAAAAATGTAAAAAAAAAAAACTAAATTGTCGCCTGCGATGACAAAATCAATTATCGATGTTTAACAAATTTAACGAACAGCCAGAAAAACAACTTTTTCGGCTAATAACTCGTTCGTGGTTTTTTGAGAATCCTCAGCAACGAGACTTAAAATATCGTTGAATCCCAATGAGATTTACTGCGTGTCTTAGTTTTCGTGGTAACGAAATTTTGATCGGGAATGTACGTGTTGAACTTGTTTAATTCGTTCTCCACGGAGCGAAAGATAATTACAAGAGTCAAACATTCGTGCCAAGCGAATAACGACGATGATACAAGAGAGCACATTAACAACAACAAAAAAGCAGGGCTCGGCTATCCTTCGGATCGCTTTTCATTCTTCATTCTCGTTTCATTCGTCTCGTCCTCCCAATCATTACTTCTTTACTCCATGGTCATCCTCGTCATTGAACGACGAATTGCTTTGAAATTTCACTTCTCTAGGAGACTGAGAAACTTTGTGTTGAAAAATCTAAGTGTAAAAAATGAAGGTGCTTTGTTGAGAAAAAAACTTGACGATCTAGATTTTGAGGATTCATTATTAATCGTTCAAACGAGAACGGGTTGCGGTGGGATACGAGGAGGAGGTTCACCCAATCTCGACGTCAAAAGACACCGAAAAGTTTTTCTATTTCTTTCCCACGATCTTCGGAACACTCGATCAGACGCAATTTCCGTTTTTTCTCACGTTCATATGCGGCAAAACTGACCATGGAGCTCGCGTGGTTGAGTTGTGTCGATGCGACCATTACCGAAGCTCAACAGCAGCCTTGGCCGAGATCGGTACTTGGTTGGGTGACCACTTCGCCAATTAGCGGCCTGACTATCAATCGCCGAATCGTAGACTGGTTCTGAGTTTTCACAATCATGAGAAACCAACAGAAAGTCAATCAAAATTTGGAGAAACTCGGAGAAACTTATCGACCAGATTTTTTACTGTTTTCTTTGATTCTCGTACAGAAGCGATTCCGAAACGAAGAAGAAAGTCGCAATCAAGTGTCTCGATGATCTCGTTGAGATCCTCAAGTTGATACGCAGGAACAATAATTATAAAATATTAGGATCGGCCTGAAAAACTAATTGGGTGCAAACGAAGGATTTTTTTTCACGAATAAACTCGCATCGTCATTCATGGCAGCAACCTCGGGGTTACCGTTACATTGAGAAGATAAAAAAGTTGTTAGAAACAAGATCGATGTCAAAATAAAATAAAAATCCTTCTGGGATGATGAGAATTTTTCTTATAATTTTTTAGAAACTAGACTTTAATATAATTGTAACGAGAAAATTTTTCTCTGATCGGGGATAAGGAAAGGTAGTTATTTTTAAGAAATTCCACAGGGCAGTAAAAAAAAAAGAGGCAGGGAGACTGAAGGGAGATCATCATTATCTTGTACCCCTTGTTCCAAGTAGCCTGTGGTCGGTAATGGGAGGGTTTCGACGGAAGAAATCTTTTATAATGAGATCCCGTCAACCGTCTACTCGAAAGAAAAGTCGTTCGTGAGACTCGACCAGATTTATCACGTTAGAACAAAAAAAAGTTGTTAAAAAAGTTCAATAAACTGAATGAATTAATAGATGAAAAAAAAACAATACACAACAAGGCTTGAGGAAAAATTTGGTGGGTTGGTCTTTGAAAAATCGACGAAATAATTATCCGGAATGATTGACGAGAAACGTCTTTTGTTGAATGAGACGAAATTCATCATTTTGGAAATTTTTCTTCGAATCTATGTGCTCGAGGAAATAATAATTGGACTCGAGTTTAAAAAAAAGTGAAAAAAATGCACGCAGGTTTTTATTTTGAGCAGGAAAATTTTTTGACGTTAGTTTGACGTTAGTCAGTTCAGGGTGGTTTGGTAATTAGTGACGATTCGTTGGTTAAAATAATTCACTCTAACCATTATTTTGTATGGGCTCATTATAATAATATAATGACGATAGACCGACGAAAGAAAAAATGAAAATGGAAATACACCACCCGGTACATTATACCTCCCTCCGGCCTAGACCAACAAACCGGAAGTTCTACGATCCACCCCTTTCTCATCGGCGTCAGGCGCGTAACACACCCGGCCTTGCGTGTCGACCGGTAAATCGTTTGGTGTTCCAACTTGCTCGGGTTCGTTGAACTTCCGTAATGAATTGACAATTTTACGTAATTTAAGATGCAGGCATTAATGAGCCGTGAAATTCGAGGGGAATTTTCCTTTCGTCTTTTTTTTTTTCAATAGGAAAGAAAAATTTTTGTTCATTTTTCTTTCGAAAAAATTCGTTAACAATTCTCTGTTTTTTTTTCTTCTTTTTTTGCTCAAGTTTTTTCGATAAAGTTTCGGTTTTTGAATTTTCTATATAATTAAGTATTCGACAAATTCGATTTTTCATTATCATTTCTTTTTTGCTTTTCATATTTTGAATGGTTAACAACTGCGAATTCGTAATTACAAAAAAGTTTTGAAACGCGTTCGGAATTTTAACTAATTTTGTTTTCCAGTTCTTGTGACTATTTGCCTCGTTTTTGCTCGCTTCCTGCTTCCAGACCGTTGACATACGCTTCCCATATAGTTGGATATAAATTTTGTTTTATGTTTATTGTGGCAATAAAAAATGAGAAGAAAAAATTCAACGTCGTTTTTTTTTTTGCCAGAAGCGCGGAGCTTTCCTTTTTTTCGGTTCCTTCTTTTTCGTTTCATTTGGAGCGAGGGGGGCATTGAGGGCTCGAAAACACAAAACCCATGGGCAAGGCCAGAACCAGAATAACCGGAACCCTTGGCCGTGTAACCTTCTAGCCACATGGCTGCTCTTCATGCTCGCTCATGCCTCTCTTCGTCGCTGCTTCCCACTTTTGCTCGTAAAATTCACGTCACTTTGTCGCACTTTTGTTTGCTTTTAATTTTTGCGTTAGTCCTTTTTTCGATCGTCTAATAAAAATTAATTGATACTCGGCTCGAGTGATTCACCACCGCCGCGGGATTACGATTCAGTGATCCGTGCAAGAGCGTGAAAGAATTCGTTGCGACAGTAACGAGCGAAAATAAACATTGGACAAGACTCGTTCCTCCTTTTTTCTTATTCAATTCGTTCATCAATGAATTTTCATTAATCTCGACGTCGGAATTTCATTCCTTCATTCCTCGATGATTTTCTGGAAGAAATAAACACAAGCACAGGGTTGACTGAAAAAATAGACGAACGAGGCTTACGCCTTCCGTTTCGAAATCCAATTCGTCATTTTCTGTGTATATACACTTGACGCTCGCACGTCGAGACTCAAGACGAGAGGTTGCACACGCGAGATATTTTCTCGCGCGAATACGAGTGGCGCCTCGCTCGCTCGTATCATTCAAGCCGGTTACCATCTCCTCAGGCTCTGCTCCTTCGTGAGTTCGATCAAATGAGAGCAAACGAGAAGGAATTATGATGGGAGCGAGATGAAACAAACGGAAGAATAATATCACTGGCAAGGCCAATGGCCTTCCGTAAATAAAACGTCGACGAGCAGCGATCGATTCTTTTCAAACAGACCGATCGTTTTTATTACGAAGATTTAATTTTTAATTGGGAAACATTTTGAAAAACTCAGAATGTGAATTTCTTTTGCAATTGCACCTTAAAATAAAAATTGGAACTCGATGGTCTCGATGTTTTACCTTTATCCATGCATTCTGTCGCGATAGCACGCGGTCCAAGGGAAACCGTGAAAATCGTCACTCAGCGCTCGGTATGCGTATGCCATAAGCGGTGGAGGCCCCTTAGCTTTGGAGATTGCCGGAGCCACACAGTTTTTCTCATTCGTTCATTCTTTTCGAGATTTTATCCCCACGACCATAAAAATAATTGAATTAACTAATTTTTATAATCGTTTTTAATTTGTCTTCGAAGGGGATTTGTTTTTTTCGAATGCCTTGAGAATGGTTCCACCAAATGGAACGAAAAGATGGGATCGTAGTTGGTGTCTCGTTGACAAGAGGGAAATCGAGGCTCTGATCGTCTCCGACGTTTCGTTTAATTAACCGACGAGACCAGTTCTCTACTGTGCAGCTATTAATTCTCATTACAATCTTGTGTGACCAGGCCATTGAGATATCACGATTATACGAACAACTATTCAGACCTTAAGTTATCTCCGGTACTCGTAACTTATCGTTCTGAACGTTTAGACTCAACTTTTTACTAAAATTTATGTCTCTGTGATTGGATCAATTGTAGTTACCGACGGTGCTACATATTTGCCAAATTTCCTGGTATTCGAAAGTATTTGCAAATACCAAATCAGTGAATGCAAAAAAAAGGGAACAGGAATCCTCCGAGCTTTGATTTTTAGACGATTGTATTTTGCACTCATTCTAAAGAAGGAAATCTGTGAAGACTCCCATAAGTTCTGCCATTTCATAAGTTTTTTGCGGTATCTAATAAAAATAATAAACAAGAAATTAACATTTTTACCAACAAAGGCGAACACCTCGCTGCTCAATCACGTTTATATATTTTTTAAATTGAAAAGTATGCAACGTGTTTGCATTTTGGAGGATCGTTCCTACCCTCTTGATATTATGGAACGTATACATTCACGTACAGTATTGCGTCCCATGAAATGCGAAGACACGTAGTTCTCCGCAGAGGGGTTGAATGGGTCCTGTGGTTATATGGAGACCTCGTAGGGCGAGAGAGAGGGAGAGAGAGAGAGCAAGCTCACGTCAATATGGTGTACAAGAAGGACTGAAAGTGCGTGATATCGATTACTGGACTAGGAGAAACGAGGGAGCGAACCACCAAGTGCGGAAACTTTGCACAAGACCACGAACCCTCTTGTGAAGCAGCACTGTTATGTTTCGAGCTTTTTACCTCTAGCCTTTGAGGAGAAAATTATCAACATTCTGTCTTTTCAAATTCACAGAAATGTTCATCTGTTTGATCTTTTTTTTCTATTTTTGTCTTAAGCGCCTCAGCGGGACAGGTAGCGAAATAACGGATGTACGGTTTCCAACTTTACATTCTTTGCATTTTTGTTTATCACGAGAACCAGTACGAGGACTTTGACGATATTTTCCTAAGATCCAGGCGACAGTTTATCAGTTATTGTTGCCCAGACGCTTTCTGTATACAAAAGCGACAGTGCTCCGCGAGTAGCATGAATAAACAACTCGGACAGGACGAGACGACGCTCAGGACAACACAGTTCCTTATTGTATGGTTAAATATTGCAGGGAGCGAAATTCGTCGTATTGTTTAATCGAATTCAACCGAGTGGATCTGTTGATGTGCATCGAGTTGGAATGAATTCATTGATAATCCACACTGTGAATCGTTAGATCGAGAATAATAAATTTCAAGCGTACATAGTCTTCGACGAATATTCCATAAATACGTCGAGATGATAGACGTATGGACACGTGTCCAGAGTGACAAAGATCGACGAAGAGTAGAAATTTTGACGTGTACACATGTCGATGTTTGAACAAACGTACAAAATGACGAACGACAGTATAAATGGACTGGCAATGAGTCGATGATTCGGCGATAATTCTGTGGGTTCTGTGTATCGCTGATATTTAGGGCAATTTAAGGGGGTCAGAAATATCGAAATGAAGCTGGGCACACCCGCAAATACCGTGCAGATGAAACGCATTGTTTGCTTTTCGCTCAGCCCCTTCTGTTCCTTCGAATATTCAACACCGTTCCAGATTACACCATATATGGGTGTTGCATTGGTCACAGATTTATACACGCGATTCGTAGTACGAAAATTATTCAGATGCATCGTACAGTTTGCCACGAAAAACCATTTACGGTAACCTCTGCATGGCCCATGTTTGCTTTTCTCTTTTCTCATCGCCCCCCCTGCTGCTGCCTCCATGTACTTTTTTTTCGTATACAACCGACCACAAAGGAAGAGCCATATGCTCTCAACCGTATATAAAACGTAAATCACTGTCTGCTATATTCTTAGGGCTAAAATAGGAAAAAAAATGTTTTACTGTACATCATTCTAATGGCTCGAGGTTTTACACGAGGATAAACACATTATCGAGAAATTATGTGCATAGTCGATCATCGAATGAAAAAATAAATGATTCTGTGCTTGTTTCATTGTAAAACGAAATTTGGGCGAGAGACAATGAATTTTTTCATTTTTTTTTTACGTTGAGTCAATTTTCTCTGGATTGTATCAACGTCTTTAAAATCTTAATCAAACGATTGAAATTATTCTCTCGTCGGAGAAGCCATTTCAACGTTTTTCGGAAAATAGTTTTCATTCGAATTTCCCATCCACAATTGCACGATATTGTTTACGAAAAAGTTGATTTAGAAGTTTATAAAAATCATGCGTCCTGACGATTTCTTTGGATCGAAATTGCAGATTTTGCGATTCGTGAAAATCGAGCAATTTTACTTTCTCCCATTTCGTATAGAGAATGTGCACGTGTGTACGAGCTGCTGTAAGGGTGAGTAGATGGAGACGTGACTATACTTTGCGTAGCCTGGACCGACTTGCCTGAGGCTGTTGGGTCACTTTGGTAAAGAGGATGACTAGACGCCATTGAGTACAGGAATTCGTGTCTCGAGTTTCGAGGAGAAAAGAGAGACAGTTCGACGATAAAATTGTCAAGAGACTTTTTCAATTCCCGCTTTTATTTTGACCCGATGAAAAAACTGCCATTTCGTTCTATTTTTAGAATCTATTTCGTAAGATATGACAATTTTCGTTTTTCTTTCGTATATTCGTTGGAATTAAGCGTTGACAATTATCGGAGCAGAAATAATAATGTTTCAACGGGACGGATTCGATTTTACGACTAATGAGATCTGGCAATTTTTTATGCTTCCACTCTCTAAATTTAATTGAATTTATTCCAATCTACGTAATCGAGTCTCTCCATGAGCGAGACTAATGGACGAATGATATTTAGGTTTATAAATAAATTTGATATGCCAGCATATTATGTCGCTCGTACGTGTATCCACGTATCTTTATTTCATCTCGGAGATACGTATCTCCATGAAGCATTTTCAAGGGCTGACTTATGGCGCTCGTCATCATGATCCTTCGGAAAATGACTCGACGTCTTTACATGCATTAGACGAGCACTCGACCGAAAGCTTCAAACGAACACACGAGAAAAAAAAGAAAACAGAAAACAGATACGCTCAGGAAATTTTCTCGATGTCGAGTGTCATAGAGACTCATCTCCTATGAGTGTGCATGAGAAAGAAAGCGAAAGACAGACTCGACAAACCAAATTCTCCCGCACTCTTCAAATCGGCAACGAAAAACTCTCAGTCCTTGCAAAACTATCGCAAAAAAGTGACAAACTCTTTTTACTTCGATCAGCGACTGACAGTTTGACAGAATCCAGCTTTTTGAAATTCTCAGCGAGTGGGTTAGCGATCCAAAGCCTTAAAGATCGAAATGTCGGCACGAAATAGAGATTCTTTATAAAATGAAAAATTCTGGTCCAACTTATACGGCGAAACGATCGTTCGAAATTCGAAAATTTATTCATCGAGGTTTTTTTTAAATGCTTGCGAGATGCACATATTGATCAAAATGCTCTGCGGTAATTATTTCTCTTGTTTATCTACGGAAAAAAAATTTATTGCGCAAAACTGCAGTGATTTTGGATTCTGAAAAAAATTTGTATTCCATGGAATTTTGACAATTGAAATTTGAAAATCCGAATCAACGAAATTGGAAAAAAAAAACTAAAAATATAGTAAAAACGTTTTGAGTTTTGTTCCTTAACAATACTGAACACTTGGCATGGAAATGTCGAGAGATACGATAAATTTTTAGCAGCAGTATTAGAAGCAAGACCCAGCAGGACGATAAATAAAAAATACTGCAATGTCGATAAATAATGAAATTTGGTTGTGGCATAAGCATGAGAAATGGCGACGACGTTTTGAATCGTGAGGAAGCACCCTCTCGGATGGTCTAAAGTTGTAAAGTTCAATCGGAGTATTAGTTCGCATACAAAAGATTCTGTTGGGGTAAAATGCGAGAGAGCGGGCACAACGGAATAGAATTCCGTTCACGAGTTGGAATTCCTTCTGCTCGGTATTACTTTAGGCTTTGTACGAGCAGAGACGTATATATAGACTATTCCATACAAGGACGCACGTGATCCTCCCGTTCGGATTCTAATTCTCATCTTTCTTTCCTTTTTTCTGCACTCAGCTGCTCGCGCGTGCGAGGGGACACGGTTCCGAGTCCTTTTACGAACAATGCCAGGAAGGAGGGGCATTTTTAGCTCAAAGCTTCTTCTTCAAGTGGTCTGTAAAATGTACATGGCTAGAGCAGAGACGGTTCGACAATTTCTGTCTCAAAATTATTGCTTTACTTTATTCTTCGATGTTTGGAAGAATAAATATTTTTGTCGCTTATTGATTCTCCATACAGTTTCATACTTTCTCGAATTTTTCTTTCTTTCAGTTTTTAGGCTTTTGACATTTTTGTAGGCAGGACATTTTTTTAGGGGGATAAATAATCGCACGAGGGCGAAAGGTGGTGAAGAATTTGCTACTTACGTTTTTACAACGTTAAAAAAAGGTTGGTCCGGATGTTACTTTCTACAGGATTGTACGTTTAACATTTATACACGGTAGATAGAATTCCATTATGGTTCATGACGTTACTCCTTCTGGAATCGTTTTGCTTGGCCGATTTTCCAGTATAGGACACTTCCAGCAAGGCGAGTCTCGTTGTTTTCAATCCTCCAGGTCTGTAAAGAACGAAAGAGTTAGAAAGGATGCCGAGGGAGAACTCAACGAGCCCGATCGTTGAAGAATTCTGTCTCGTCATTATTAGATCGGAGAGGAAAATAAAAACCGAAAAGCCGAAGGAGAAGAGAGAGAGAGAAACGAGATCTCGTTATTGACCAAGATCAACTCTACGGTTCTGATGGTGCCCTCTGCGAGCATGAGTACAGCTCTTGCACTCTCGTTATCCGATCGTTTGCCAATCGGTTATCTCTCCCTCGCTCTCTCTTTCGCTTTAGATCGGTACAGAGAACTCGACAGACCAGAAAATTGCGTTTTTCCTACCAGGCCATCCTCGTTTCCGGCCCGGCCACCTGCACTGAGTAGGCTCTGTATGCTTAAGCGCCTTTATTTTGGAAAAAAACTCAAAACTCATCAACGAGGACTAGAAAACTTCTTTTCACTTTCTCCCACCTTCCACCAAAAGCGAGATCATGTTCCTCACGAGTTAATGTACCGAGACGCGACAAAATTTTTTAAAAGAAACCTCATTTTCGATGTTAATGTGCCAAATTCCCCCACGTCGTGTTTTCATCGACATTTTTGCATTGGCAATACGAATTCACCGTCGATTCAATTATCTGGTTAAACAATTATTGTGCAAATTCAAAAACCCATTCGACCTCAACAAACATCGATCGAGGAAAGTAGAGAGTTGAAGAGTTGAAAATGAAATGATAAATAAAAAATAAGGTAATCGGAAATCTCCAACTGCGAGGAGTGCTGAAATTAAAAAATGGAGAATGACACTCGCAAATCGATTTAAAAATTAACACCTTCGTGTATAATTGGCACGGTAACGGAACCCTCATTCTCGATCGATTTATCATCGCATCCACAAGCAGTAACCCGTGTGAATTTAATCGGAAATGGGAATGGTAGAGAAAAAAAGGGAATGCTCGATGAGCGATCGGGGGGAACCCAAACTCGTAACAGGAAGCGGCGACGTGCTCGAGTTTAATTCAACGTCACCTGCGATTATCAGGAGGGGCCTCTCCACGCGAGAAGGGTCAGCAAAGTATCGTCACATTAGCAGAGAAAAAGTGAGGTAGTGAGACGAGAGAGGAAGGAAAGGGAAAAAGGGCTCGTCTGCTTTTGATCATTCGGCTACTAAAATTACAGAACTGTGACGCGGCACAATTATTTGTTCGGCTTCCTCAACATCATGTATTTATCCTTAATCAACTCCTAAGTATGAAAAGAACTTTACTCGCCTCGGTTTATGAGTCTATTTTTGTGAATTACGCCCTTTTTTTTAGATTCCCTTTTTTTTATTTCGTAAACGTGTCTTTGCATTAAAATATATTTACAGCGTTGCCATACATGCTTGTGGGATGTCCTCATCGTTTCCGGTTGGAATGTTTTTTAAAAAATTCCGGAACACGTTCGTTTCCGGTCTCCTCGAGCGCTCTCGGTCCTCCCTGGAGAGACACGCGTCGATAAACTGGGAAATATTTGTCGTGGAAACGTCGCAAAGAAATTAAAAAAAAAACGATGTTGTCTGTGGGCTCACATTAAAATCTTTGATCTTTTGGCAATTTGTCGATAGAATACACTTTCGCGGAAATAAAGTATAAAAAAAATTTCTACTCGAATTACTTTTTTTTTCAGTTCATTGCAGACTTCGAATTGAAAAAATCATGAAAGACAGAAAAACATGTTGCTTTTCAATTAATTGCAATAACCTGGTGGCAATGACTCGTTAGTATTTGAAATTGATGGAACAAAATATTCGTTGTGGAAATTTCGGTCGAGAGAGGTTCAGGTTTTCCAAGTTATACAAATGATTAATCGATCTCTTACGATTTTGAGACAGAGGATATGATTCCCTTAGAAAATAAAAAAATTGTTTCGTTTCGACTGATTGCTTTCGTTGTGATAAATCGTTTCCACATGACTTGGATTATTTTTTCTCGACTGGTATATTTTTGTACGATACACCGTCCATGAATAAGTAATTTTTGAGTGTGTGCGGTCGATGTATTTTTGAGAGAACAAATGTCGATCTTATAATTGTACGGGGGCTCCTAAATAAGCAGCAGAGTTACCAATCCTTACAATGATTTTCTTTTTTCTTCTTTCTTTTGCCAGCACCGTGTTTATTTATTCCATTGGATTTGAAGAGGAAATTCTTCGTCTCACGTTGATGCATTTTGAGAGACTCTTTTGCTTGCGAAATAAATTGATTCCAAAATAACTTTTATGGGGATGAGTTTTATTCAAATGAAATAAATCGATCCATCTCGGTGCAGTGACTTTACAATCGTTTCGTTGCACTTTAATGTATGAGCTCGTTGCCTATATATATATATAAATTCTAATTTGTTCGGTCACTCACCCACCCACTCGAGAACCAAATACCGACAGAAAAAAAAACGCAACGTTAAAGCTTTCCTCGTTGATAATGAACAACATTTTTCGAAGGATGCACTGGAAATAAAATTTTGTTAAAAATCGTCGATATTTTGTTGAATACGTTCAACTAAATATTTTCGAATAATTTCAAAATTTTCGGTATTTTGACAATATATTTGGTTTCCAACGGAATTGTCAGCGAAATTTACGAGTGGATCGACTAAAATTTGCTTCCGAAGAGACCTTCTGAAATATTTCTTGCTGCAATGACACTATTTTTGGGATTTTTCAAAAAACATTTAGTCGAACGTATCGAACAAAATATCGATCTTTTTCAACAAATTTTGTTTTCAGTGTGGTGAGACGGAAGCTCCACCTGTTTTTATCTTCTTCTAATCATTCATTTCAACACCAAAATATTCCATTCTCGTACTTTGTTTTGTGAAGCATTCATTTTCCACTAAATTGCCTCGAACTTTGGGCTGAATATTTTTTCCCCGACTCAATGAACTCCCATGAATTTTCACGGAATTTTTTCAAGCTCCCTGATACGGTGATTTGTTTGTGGAAAATAAGGAAAAAAGATTTCTTGCAGTATGAAATTTGGAAATGAAGTGAATTCTGGAAAACGCTAGAAAATTCAAACATGAAGAGTATGGAAGGAAAGATTTAAATCTAAATATAGAATAAGGCACGGGCCATGGTCTCGACCCTCTCGAGACAAGATACAAGTCGAGGGCACGACCCAAGTACGTACGTACGCACTCGTACATCCTCATGTGCGTGTGCCTTTACGATCTTCATTGTGGGATCATCAACGCCCGTGCATTTAATCATGATATGAACGCTCTGGTAACTTCATAAGCACCCATGAATCAGAACACTATCTTTGAACAGGAGGGCGGCCAGGGAGAAGCCAGTGAATAAAGTTTAAAGCGTCACACCTTAAAATCATCAAGACTTTTAACGTTATTTTAATTAAGAACGTAAAAAACTTGATTGACGAGGATTTTCATTAAAATTTTTATTTACTCATCATGGGGTGAGGTGGTGGCTTAATGTCGAGTACGAAAATCATACCTTCATGTCAAATTTCATTAACGACATGGGTTGGTGATATTTTAAATTTATTTATTAACTAACGAATTATTTGGATATTTAATTAAAGGAAAAACATTTTCGAGCTTTTCGTTGAATTCCTAAAAAAGTAATATTATAAATCCAGTCGCAATGAAAAAGTCAAATGGATATTAGATTCATGAGGAATTTTGAGGAACGCGAAGAAAGGAAGTGCAAAGTTAAAATTTAAATAGCCAGACGACGATTCACTGGATCGAGATTTGCATGTTTCTAAAAATAATGAAGAAAGCTCTCGCGCGTTCTTGCCCGTCAAAAACTCGACTTTTCGTTGTGAATACTTCATACGTATGAATATACAGATATAAGATACTCGTGAACCATCTGGCAGTCGTTTCTCCAAATAGAGGGTCGATTTTATTCTTTGAGTTTCCACTCAATTTCTAAATTCCCTCATTTGGATAAATCATTGCCTGCGAAATTACGTCCACGTGTTCGTCTGTTCCAATTCCTCGCTAAATTCTCTCCGTTATATTCCCCATGAATTTTCAATCTTCGTTGGCCGTTTTCCCTGTCATTCGATTTGCTGAATCTAGTTCGAAAAATGATGGGATCTCGCAGTTTCCATGATTCGTACTCTACGGATGACAATTACAAGGTTTCTCCTTTTCCTCAGGACGAAGACGCTAAAGCAGCAGAAGCTGGTGCAACGGAAACAGGAACTGGTGGTAAAGAAGGAGATCAAAATAATGCCAGTGCTGAGAAACCAACGACCCCGGCTAAAGATGGCAAAGAGAAGGAGGGCCGCAAGGGAATCTTGAACGCTATCAGGCTACCGCTGGTCTCCGTTTTTCCAAGGAAAAAGAAGGTTAGCGAAAATTTGCTGCAACTATTTTTTCATTATTATATATTTAATAGAAATTTTAAAAAAATTAAAATACGTTCAAAAAACGATAATTTGAAGATTTCGCTGAAATGTTGTGTTAATTATTTTTACAATGAAAATAAATGATAAACAAATTACGGGCGGAGGAGAATAGAATTGTTAAATAAATCCGTATGCCATGATTTTATTTTATTTTTGAAACAAGTTTGCTGGTACGTCACAACGGTGAAAAAAAAATGGTTTCGTGTTGGGACTGTGTATATGGAGTACAGACCATATCTTTGAAATTGGATTCTGGACCCCGAGGGTCGAAACGGTCCATGAATCTTCTTGTCTCTCCCTACAACGCTCCCACCTTGCCCTCTCGCTTATGTAACGAAATCCACATTTCCCGAACAGACTAATCTTTTCAACGAGCACCCAATTTCCGAGAAGCAATACGTTGTTGTTGGCTCGTTCCTTTTTATAGTGTTCGCCAACGGAAAATCCACATGGAAAATTAATAACCCATCAATTTATTTTGGCTCACACGCTTCTATTTCCTCCAAGCTTATCGAGTACGATTTTATGTGAAAGAAATGTTTTTTTTTGGCTCTGAGGCTTGCGACCATTTCGGGGTCTTATAATTTTTATCGCTGTCTCAAATTTCTAGGGAATTTGACCGTGAAAAAAACTTTTGGAAAAGCTTCAAGTGCTGACGATAACTGACCGAGTTTTTTTTCTACAATCTCCCAAATCTTTGGATATTCATTCAATTATTTTGCCCGGATTCAAAATGGAGTTTTCCATTTTCTCTCATTTACGTGGTTATTAATCTGAATAATTAGGTTTTGTCTATTCGGCGATTGTGAATAATTGCAATTTATCGCTGAATCGTCTAGCCTGATCGCTTGAATTTTGTCGTAAAGTGGGAAGGGAAAAAATGTGGGAAAACGAGCTTACGTAACCGAACCCTTTACCCTGCGGCTAAAATCCCCTCCTCAGATAGTCACACCGCGAAGCCATGTACGTGCAAAACGACCATCCTTACTTCGTCACGTAACAAGTCTTCGCTACTTCCGTCTAGCTTCCCTCTCCCTCCGGTTTCGATCGAAAGCTCTCGTTTTGTCTTCTCACCACTTGAATTTTCGTTCTTTCCATCTTCCTCGCATATTCGCTTCCGGACTTTTTTTTCTTTCGTTCTCTCAGTCTTACTTCCTCTTGCTCGTCGGTGCACAACGTTTTTATTCCCTCAATCTCCACTCTTTAGTGCGCATTAGAAAGACACGTACGTACTGCAGTTTTGAGCAACCTGATCGATAATCGAGCAACCTCAACGATGTATCGATTTTTTTCAAGTTTAATAAAAAAAAATGAAAAATTTCGGAACCAAATTCCGATGCTCGTAATTTCGAAAATTAATTTACACGACAAGTGAAAAAACTTGAAAATACTTGGCCTTTGTGATTGCTCGGTACAAACCCACGAGAATCTATTATTTATTGTCGCAACCGTCAAAATTCATTTTTCACAATCCGACGACAGAAAGTCTTTGGATTCTGCAAATTTCCACGTCGTTACTTTTGACGCCTCTGTCTAGGCTCTTTTGTTATTTCGCCGGGTTCATAGCCTCGAGAACTTCTCTTCTTCCTTCTCTACGCCCCCCTGTGGTCTCAATGGATATGCGAGCATGTTCCGTTCTCGCACCCTCTCCTCACTCCACCTTCGGGCACAGGTGTAACACGTGGCACTCACACGGTCTTCGTGTATATGGATGCGATTTTTTTTCATCAAGAAGTATAACGCTCCTCTTTATACACGAGAAAGACCGAGGGATGTGCAAAAAGAGACAAGCCTCTGTGCCCACAAGAGGTGTCACTTACAACCCGACTAACAACCTCACTCGAAATTCTCCCAGGCTCACATCTTGCCAGTTCCCTTTTGCTTCTCTAATCAAGAACCTCGTGGCGGATACTCACCTTTGCTTTGCTGTTTAAAAAAAACGCTCACTTGCTAAGCCAATTCACATTGAGCAACATTCTTTAATAACAATATCGCAATCATTTGATTATTTAATTAACTTTGCCAATTATTGTCTTTTACTCATTACCGAGGTTTTAATTAGAAAAAATTGTCTCAATCGATTAGTTCGGAAGTGAAACTATTGAGTGACATTGAACCAAAGGAAATCGTTATAAAGGAATATTGTTCATAAAGTTTTTTCGAACAGTGTTTTTGTGCCGGTGATTATTGAGAAAGTTTGAGTTTAAAAATGATGCGCGAGGCCTGAGAGCGATGGGGAAAAAAGGAATTTACATCAGTAGCTTCGTCGGTCACGATTTAATCTCCGAGGTCGGATTTTTCCCCTGCAATCATTCGATGAATGTTGATCCAGTGGATTGTAATTTTTGTTGACGTTTTTTTCTGAGCAGTTCGTTCAGCTAACGAAAATAGCGATTTGTTGATTAATAATGACAAATTTATAGGAGACGATGATTGAGGCTTATGGTTGTTTCATTGTTTTCTCGTTTTTTTTTATTTTTAGGAAGGTGACCCGGAACTTGGCGCAACTGGAGCAGCGGGACTCGCTAGTTCCGAAACCCTCGACGACGGAACCGGTGAGAAAGCTGCCGCTGCCGTTGGCGAAGACGGTATGGAGACGGTTCGTCTCGATGGAGACGCGAACGATGGTGCGGTTCCGCCTAAACCACATCCGTTGGTCTCGTTCATCTCAGCCGCTCGACGAAACATCTTCGTCACTCGTAAGTTGCCATTTTTTCGAAAGGTTTCAAGAAATTTTAAACTTTTATGAAATTGGATAAATGTTTGTTTTACAATTAACGAAAAAAATCATTTCACGATATAATTCATTGGACGAGCCCGTTAATCGAAAGCTAATGGAAATTCATTGCTTTCATTTTTTACAGTTACGGCGATATGCTTTCTCATCGTTCTGATAATAATAATCTGCGTGGCTTGTGCGGGTCCCCGTGCATTGACGTCGCAGCCATTGAAGGATGGGAAATGGGTTGAGGCAGCAACATCGTGTGGCCCGGTGCAGGGTGTTTTGGAGGACGGCGGTTTCGCATTCCGTGGAATACCGTACGCAGTTCCACCGATAAACAATTTCCGGTGGAGCGCAGCGCAACCGATCCATCGTATAGAACACTGCTGGAACGGAACGTATTTGGCACACAATTCATCGGCTTCGTGTTGGCAACGAGATACCTCGGGAAGGATCGAGGGCGATGAGAATTGTCTGTTTTTGGATGTGTATACACCGGAAGTGAGATACGACACACCGTTGCCGGTGGTTGTAATGATAAGTGCTGAAACGTTGAGCGGTGGTTCACCAGGAGTTATGCAACCGTCTGCGAAACTCGCACACGTTCGTGATATGGTATTCGTCAGACCTAACTTCCGCCTTGGCGTATTTGGATTTTTGGCTGCCGAGCCACTTTCTCGCGCTGCTCATCTTCCGACTTCCGGAAATTATGGCATTTCCGATATAATCGCTGTTCTCAAATGGGTCCAATTGAATATCCAACATTTCGGTGGCGATAAAAACTCCGTTACTCTCTGGGGACATCGCGCCGGTGGCACTCTCGTTACGACTCTCCTTGGTTCTCGGCAAGCTAAACCGCTTTTCAAACGCGCCTGGATTTCAAGCAGCAGCGCTGTTCTCCCGACCAAAGAATTGAGTCACGCCGAAAAACTCGCTGAACCTTTTTTGATATCCGTCAAATGCCAGGATGTCTCTTGTCTCCGGAGCAAAAGTGCTGAAGAAATCATGGACGCCGTTCCACCTCATTGGTACGCGCCTGATTTTAATCTTCCCGAACCCCGCGAAGCTACTCCGGCCGACCGCAAACACGAGTGGCTCGTCATCGATGGCGCTATCATTCAAGAGGACATTCGTCACAGCTGGATCCGGAATCGCACTGCTATGGTCATTATGGGCACCACCGCCCAAGTCGGTACACCTTCGAGGTTCAAGGGACCCAATGTCACTGTCGAAAGCTCTCACATCGAAAAAATCGTTAAGGAATCTCTCCTCGGTACCAATGGCGTTGCTGATGAAGCTTTACGGTATGTTTCCACAATATTTTTCCCCTTCTCTTCTTTTTCATTACGATTTTTCAGCCTCTGGACCATTTTCTTTCAATTATATTCAGCTTTTTTAACGCCTCGCAAAGCATACATGGACGCAGAGAGTTTTTCATTCCGTTCTTTTGCATTGCATCGCGTCAGATACGAAATCATTTCGGTTTTCTATTAGAATCGGCGCTTCTGGCTAAAATTACTGCTTGATGAGTTTCGCCTTACAAAGTCGCTTCGAAAAGAGTCAGAGATAAAATGACATGTTTCTTCGTCAGTTTTTCCATTTACAAACGTTTCAACAAAATCGGAAAAAAAATATTTTCACCCATTCATTCGTTCGTGACTGAAAAATCATTTTTGTTTTTTCTTCAACATTCAGTGACTGATTGAACTTTTTTTCTTTATTGTGTGTGTGTTTTTTTTCTCGGTAGGCGTTACAATTCGACTCTGAAGGGTTTGGCTTCGATGATATCGGACATCCGAGTGATTTGTCCATTGTTGAATTTCACGGAGACGACACCGTTCTACATAACGCAATCGAGAGGCGAATTGGCCGACGTTGACAGTGACGTCGCGGCGATACTTAGCTCTTACATGGCAAAGACACCTGAAGAGAAAAGGCATGTTTCGGCGATACAGCAACTTTTTTACCACTTTGTATGGCACGGTAAAATCGTTGAGGCTGCGATCAAGCCCGGTCACAGAATAATATCCGTTGGCCAAGACATTATTCCTCAAGTAGAACATCCGAATTGCGATTTTTGGATGAAAAAGAATATCGTGCCTAAATACGCGAGATACGATTAAGTCTTTTAAATATTTCATTGAAACAACAAATTCATATAAAAAGCAAATGATATCGAAGGTTTCTGGCATGAACGACGATTCGCTCGAGCCACTATGTTTTCATTAACCACACGATTGTTTGCTCGAGAATCGCCAAACCGTCGGACAAGCTTTACAACCCCGAACGTTTCTCGACCTCTTGCTTTTATTCCCTTTCTTTTTATTTAAGCGCCAAAACAACAGTTCGCACATGTCGTGATAACCACGAGAACTTCTCTCTGTATGTGTATAAATGTGGAGTTAAATGTAATATATATTGCGAATATGAGAAAGAGCGAGAGAGAGAGAGAGAAAAATAAAAGAAGAGGAAACGAGCGCAGAATAAGAAAAAAGGGCAATTTTTCGGAATGGGATTAAAGTCGTGATGAAAACGGAATAAAAAGGTTATATGACCTTGTTGGTTGCTTGTTGCACAGACTCGAAAGCTTGGGATCAAACGAGAGGAATATACGAAAATGCTTAATTCATCGCACCCATGAAAAAATGGTAAAAGAAAAATCGAACGAATCCATTATCGAGACAGTTCATATTATACTTATCACTTTAGGTAAACTTCTATACACATGTTTATTCTTTTAAGATGCGGAAAGGGACCGTAATCCCCCCCAAAAAAACTTTGAACCCCGGACAAATTTTCATTTATTAAAAAAGAAAACAATTTTACGAGAAATTTTACTCCGACATTACGAGTCGTCTCGCGCTGCGAAAACGGTTCTAGAGGCACGGGAGGGGCGAGGTTGGGAAATGAAGAAAATCGAAACGAAAAAGATGAGGAGATATAACGAGAGGTAAATAAATAAAGTTTATAGGAAGGTTCTACGATATAACGTAGATAAAGATTGGATGAATATTCCGTTTCGCGAAAAAAAAAGTAACATTGTTTTCGAACGTAGCTGTTTGTACGACGCTATTCTCACCGATCACATTCTCATTTCTTTCTGTACCTTACAAATTCGTTTTTTTTTTCTTCGATTATTTTTCACTCATTATCTTTGGATACTACTGCTAGATCTTGTAATTGATAAGACAAGCTGGGTGTAACGATGTTTCTGGCCAGAAAGGAAGAAACCTGGGGATACTGACGACGAGATGCTCCGCTACTTAGAATTTATTATTTTCATCTCTAAAGAGACAAGTGGACGCTCGGAAAAAAAGCTTTGTTTTCTACTTTTCTTTTTTCTCAAACAGACTGACACTGCCAAATTAAGTATTTCATAGGATACAATATTTCGGTCGTACAAGATGAATCTTTTAGTTTGTCCTTTGCTACGGATTATTTTTCCGTCGACCGACCATTTTTTAATTATTTTTATACATTTTTTTAACGCGAATTACGATAAAGATACTTTTTCATGGTTTTTTACATAAAGCTCTTATTCTTTGCACAATCGCGCCATTTCGAGATTCCGAATAATGACTCTCTCATCGAATCATAATTACTCAATAATTACGGAAAATAATGCCTCCATCATTCAGGTTAATCGAAGTTAACGTCTGGTCCAAATACGTGCCGAATTTTCACGCTATCGAATATAATAAACAGGATACTGATTAGCTTTTCTAAACTTGACAAAACGAATAAATGAAAAAAAAGAAAATATGAGAAAGAGCGCCTATTAAGAATGCGGCCACAAGATGCGATCTCGAATATCGTACAAACCTCATTAATGTCATATAAGTATATATATTTATATATATTTATATAAATTTATATACATTTATAGATAACATGTGTATAAATATGCAATTTTCGAGCTAAAACTTTTCCTTTTCGTACAAGCCGATTTGACAAATGAATAATGTCTTTAAAAACTAACAATTATCATTCACCCCCGTATAATTGTTACACTTTGTGCATTTTACCACGACCCATAGAGTATTAATTTTCTTCTTCTCTTTTATTATGTATTTTTCCTTCCCTTAATTTATTGTTCACACGGAAAGTGATAAATTAGGTTCTACGAATACTGTTTTCCTGAGAAGCGAAAAATAGTTTTAATTCGTATAATTGTTAGAATGTAGCATATCGTAAATATCGCCGTATAAAGTTGATGACCGAGCGACGCAGAAACAACAACAAAAAAAACATAAATATAGAGAATCGAGCACGAAATAAAGCACGCCGGAACGATCATTAAGGCGATCTACCAGTTGCTCGAGCACGAGAAAGATAACGAATTAGTGCAGTCACACTTTTTCTCGGAAATTATTATTCTTACGAGCAGCATAAAAGTCACAGATTCTTCTATGTCTGTAGAAGAATCATGTGTTTTTTTAAATAGTTTTCTTGAAATATCGAGCCTCTCCAAGTAAAACGTGCAGTCGCGTGTTTGTCAATCGTACAACTGTTAGATCCCCTCAAGGAACTCTATCAGCTGCGTGAGTGCGGGTGAGAGAGACGACTGATAGATCACCTGAAGCGAAATGGTCCAAATTGTATTTTGCGTTGAACATTAATTACTTTGTCGAAGCTTTCCGTTGGAAACTTTGGCAAAACTCTTTACGTGGAAAGTTCAATGTTTTTTGGCCATTTGTGATAATATAGCACTCTTGCATACATATTTATATATATATATATATATGTGTATTATATATAAATATATGATTTATGCGTTACTCGATTAAATTGCTCGCTGGGATTGTATCATTCATTCCTCTTCGTCATTACGTCACACGCATCTTAGCATTTCTATGTTCGATGCTCTATACAAATTATAAATATGCAAAGTGCTGTTCGGCATTTTTACACAATTATCGTGGCTAAATGCAGTCCCATGGGTTGGACGATACGATTTACCAGCTGTCCATGTCACAATCGAATTTTGCTTTGAAAACACTTCGATTCGTACGTCTTTAGTCACATTCAGTTCCCATTGCGCTCTAATACATTTTCATTGTAACAACTGTACCGTCAATAAAGTCGTATAATCTAATAAAATATGCTTCTTTCTTATTTTTCACAACATATTCCTGCGAAACTGTACGTACGATTTTTTAAAAGATGTCCACTTTCTATTGGTAAATAAGATCACGATTGCACATTCGTTGCAGTTGCAATCTTCATATTCATAGATCAATACTTGAAAAATTCAAGCGATCGGCAGAGGAATTCATCGAATGAGGTACATAAACAAATAATTCTTCTTTACGTAAAATGTAGCCTATGAAGTTTTCATTCTATTGATCGCTTTTACCGCTCGCCACATTCGGCCAAATTCGGCCGTGCTCGCGCCTTTTAGCGTTCAGTCATCATAACCTCAAAAAGAAAAAGTAAACAAACACCGCCGGTACGAAAAGCGATGAATGAAGAATTGAAAACATGCCGAAAAAGTCAATGAAAACTTCATCAGCGAAAAAGGAATGCACAGAAAAATTAGAGCCGTGTGATTACGTTGAAAAAAGTTCAGAGTGTGCAGTCATTTTGAAGACATTCGTTTTGATAACTTGTGTCAAATGTCTTCTCATTCCAACATAGTATGTTCACTGTTTTGCCACGTTTTTCACATCCCAGCATCTGCATTGAATATAATTATGAAAAAATCGAAACTTTTTAGTCATTCCACCGATTTCGAGGTGCATCGAAATTGGCTAGCTATAACGCACAGTCTACCCATTAGAGAATGGTACGTCAACGCAAAATCTCAATGGACCCTCGATTACCCTCCGCTCTTCGCTTGGTTCGAGTATTTCCTGGGCCGATTCGCGATATTCGCTGATCCCGGTATGCTGCGGGTTGACAACTTGAATTACGCCTCAAACGAGACTGTTCTCTTTCAACGTGCTACCGTTATCCTGTCTGATTTGGTGCTGGCCTATGGCGTCAAGGAGTAAGCTTTTGACCGTTTTTTAACACAACAAAACGACTCGTTGCACGGTAATCTCTAGAAATTTATACGAAGCAGGAAAAACATGCAGTTTGACCTTCAGCGATGCCAATGTGTCTCTGACCCTTAGGAATTTAAGTTCTACACTGCGTTGAAAAATCTTTAGCCTTTGTTCCATTTTTCTGTATTCCCTTATTTCGTGCATTCATAAAAACGTATCTTATTGTAACAATTTGTTTGCATTGCAGATTAGGCAAAGGACACTGCAAATCGAGCGACAGCTTTATCATTTATACATTCCTGGCTTTGTGCAACGTCGGATTGCTCATCGTGGATCACGTCCATTTTCAGTATAATGGATTTCTACTCGGTTTACTGTTGCTTTCCATAGCACGAGTTTCCGAGAGTCCCTCCCGAGTGAGTCAATTTTACAAAAATTGATTTCTTTGCTATTTGATATGGAAAGTAAGAGTCACGCTAACGGATTATTCAATCCTTTTTGGATCGTTTATTCAGTTTTATTGTGGGGCGAGAGTACAATTTTTCAGTTTTGTTTTTAATGATTCAGGATCGTATCGTTATTATTGTAGTGGGGGAGCGCTAGTCATGAGAATTTGGAAATAGACACTATTCGGAACGGAATAATCGACAAAGGTACGAAAAAGCTGGGTTCACATTTGCCATTTTTTAAAGTCGATAGAAACAATTCTTGCGAAACGGTCGCGCTGGTGGGAAAAACGAAATTGTGGAGTTTAGGAGCGTCGAGTGAATCTAATGGCTCGATTGTTTCGAATTGTACGCAAGATGGTATTCTTCCACGTCATTGGGAACTGATGTGGCTTCGAATGCCAAACGTTCAGCTTCCCTTTGCGCCGCTATCGCCGCGTGCTCTCCGGCAATCTTATTGAAGAGTGAGAAATGTTTATCCTTTGCTCTTGCAACACTGACCGTATCCTGGAAAAAAAAAAATTGGACGATTCATTCGAGCGTTGGCGAACAATAGAAATTCTTGCATATTCAGGGACGGAATCAAACGTAAACGGAGTCTTCCTCCACGAGATGAATTTATGAGATGAAAAGCTGACCTCGCCCACTTTCCACGCATTTTTCATCGCGCCTCATTTCAATGTTGGGCGGCGAATGAAAATGCATACTTTGGTGAAGTGAAATCATTTTCTCAATGTCAATTTTCTGATTTAAAGACATTCTCGGTCACAACAATAAACCAGCGAAAGAGTATTGAATCATTTTAATACTTACTCTCGGAACATACGAAGAAGATGCCCCGTGGGAATTGGCTTCAGCTAATTGATGATAAAGTCGATAATGCTTTTCCTTGGCCAATTGAACTGCCTCGGAATCGACCGGTTGGGCTTGCGTGTCCTCGTAATTCACAAGTTTTGGGTGAAAGCCACTTTTGTCAGCCGTGTATTCGACTGTACGAACTTTTTGCTTCGGGTCCACAAAGGAATAAGATCCTTTAGTGATTCAGAAAAAATTGTTCGATTAAGTTTTGTTTTTCCTAATTGAAATGTCGTTTGAATATTCTACATTTTCCCTAGGCCTAAAAAATGGATTTTTCTCCTAAAAATACTTGCAGCATCTAAATGCAAATTTGATGAATTTACGAAATTTCTGAGATCAGTTTAAAAGTCGATCCACGTTTCTCGAAGGATTTTGGCTTCAAGTATATTCAGAAAATAGTATAAAAAGTGGGAAATCTAGAGTTATTAGTTTAAAAAAGGGGTAAAGAAATTAGAGAACGAAATGGAAAGTTTCGATGAGATTTTACCATGAACAACACCGGAACCGTCGCCAGATTCTTGTTGAATTCGATCGACGTGTCCCGGAAAGCGTCCAGCGCTGTATTGAAAATTGTACGGCCTTGGTGGTGGTGGAGGTGTCGAGGTTGTTCGGTCTCGATATTCCGGCAAAATGTGAGAAACATCGCCAAGGCAGGGACTCGCCAGAACGAGAAAAATCTGATTTCGAAAGAAAAAACAATTTCAAGTCAATGATAAAAATAAATATCGACCTTGAAAAACGAAAAGAGGGCCCATTGGGTTATGAAACATCCGAGTTTGATTGACAGAATCACTTTTTTTTACAAGATGCTTCAAAAATTATACAACATTTTTTTTCATTAGCAATTAATGATCCATTTTTCTTCTTGATTTGCTCATTTAATTAAACTCAATGAAATTATTTTATTATTTTAATTATTATCATGAATAAATAAACATGATACTCACAAGCACAGGATTGAACATCCTGGTGAATGCAATTGGTGAATTCGTCACTTGTTAACGGTTGCGAGTTCTAACGTATACTGAGAAGATATTCCGGTGAAAGTAAAATATGTATACGAGACCATGAAACGAAGAGCTGAGTCGTACGTAAAGTAGCTTTCACACAGGTTCAGAAAAGAACGATTTCAAAATAATATATACACATGGGTGCACGTCGAGCTACCGTCGGAGTAAACATTCCACGGGAGAAAAATAATCCGATGACATAATCGTCGGGATAAACCTGTTTCTCTCATTATTAATTTTTTCACTTTCATTAGTATTGACATTGGTTACCAGTATTCGTGACACAATGAACATTCACATGTTTATGACATTTAAAAACCAAATCATGAATCATTCCAGAAATTATTAAGAATAATTAATCATATTTATAAATTTATAGCATAAAGGACCCGAAAATTTACTTTTAGATTGGCCAATTAGCGAACGTTTCAAATTAATTTTCCAAAGATTTTTGATCCAAGTCGATGCAGAGATAATCATGTACGTCATTACGAATCACATTTCATGTAACCAGAGCTGTGAGCTTTGCAATTCCACTCTCTCATAATGAGACAAAAATAAAGAAAAAGATTGTATCGGGAAATATTTTCAACAGGATTGAAAATAAGAACAGATCTTTTATCTTTTAAAACTGTTACAGGGCCGAATCTTAATGGGTGCAGTCTTCTTTGCAGTCTTGTTGAACCTGAAACACATTTATTTGTACGTTGTACCAGCTTACGTCGTTTGGCTGTTAAAATGGTATTGCCTGAGTGAGAATCGTTTTGTCAAACGATTTTTCGCACTTGGATCAACCGTCTTATGCGTCATAGCGATTTCGTTTGGACCATTTGTCTCTCAATTACCTCAGGTGAATAATATTGTCCTTATCGTTCCATCAGAGTACAAAAAAATCGGAATCAATTTTTTGATTCTTAGGATACACTTTTTTAATTTAATGATGAAATTAAATTTTCTAATTTTAATAAAAATTGAAATTTGCTTCCAAACAGGTAATTTCACGCCTTTTCCCCTTTAAAAGGGGTCTGGTCCATGCATACTGGGCAGCAAACACATGGGCATTATACATAGGCGCTGACAAAATATTATCAATAATATGGAAAAGACTTGGTTGGCTGTCCAGCCATAAAATTGGCTCAATGACCGGTGGCCTCGTTCAGGAAGAATCCTTTGCTATTTTACCAACACCAACTCCGCTAGTCACGTTCCTATTCACGTTTTTATCAATGATGGTAACATTTTCACAAGTTTTATAATTTAATCGATTTATTTAAATTGGCAAATACTTCAAAGTGTCACCAAATCTTTTTATACATCGTTAGTAATGGTGCGCCAAAATCTCACTTGAAACCACAGCAACTGATGAAAGTAAAGAGACGAATTTCTGTTGATAAATTTCGATGAAAACTACTCGAAACGAATTAATATTCTTTTCGGGTTTTCAGCCTGCCCTGTGGACTCTGTTCAAGAAGGACTTGTCCAATCTTAAACCTCGAGACTTCATTCGATGCGTGGTTATTTGCGGTTTGTGTTCGTTCATGTTCGGTTGGCACGTTCATGAAAAAGCCATCCTCACAGCGATTATTCCACTGTGGTGAGTTATGAGGGTTAGCTATTTGGATACGTGAATGACTCGGTTGACTTTTTTACAACAGAATTTTCTTATTTATCGACAAAAAATGAAGCTCATGTTATTATTTAACATTTCAGTGTTCTCGCTGCAACAGACTCGAACGATGCCAGAGTTTTCTTAATATTGAGTTCAGCTGGTCATACCGCATTATCGCCGTTGTTATATCCGAGCAACTTGACTCCTTTGAAAATCGTACTCAACCTGACATACATGTCTACCGCTGGTTTGGCTTTGACCCTCCACTACAAAAAATCACTATTGTCAACTGTCGAATGGATTTACGTCGGAAGTTTGCCTCTCGTCACGATTTACGAGGCTGTGCTGCACAAGTTGCTCTTTGCTGAAAAACTGCCATTTTTACCACTGGCGTTTACTTCCATTTATTGCGCACTGGGACTCTCGTACTCGTGGCTAATTTATTATCGAATGTTTCTCAATGAAAATAATAATCGACGAACGATTGAAACTGACGAGACTGAGTGATAAAAACATTTGGAAATCACATGTAAATAGACGATTTTCCATCAGTGGAATAGCGCTGTACGCCCGTTATTGTTTTTGCTTCAATCGTGGACCATTCCGTTTGTTTTTTTTTTGAAATTTTCATCACGACGCAGAAATTCACAACTATCAATTCCATTCAATCAGAATTTTACAAATTGGTGGTTCTAATCGCGACGTTAACAAATTATGCAACAATTTGTTCTCTCGTCGATGATAGCGTTTTTCCGTCATTTGTCGAGCAATATTTTCACTATTTTTCAAATTGTTCTTCAAAAAATTCGGAGAAACAAATAAAAATCTCAATTTTTTCACAAGTTTCCGTACAAAGACCAACTCGGGTTGGAATTTTTCGATGAAATAATATTTATGGTTGTAAATATTAGTGTTACAAATTTTGCAATCAAATTCAAAATCCATGATCGTACTTACCTTCGAATTACTGAACGATATTTAATCAATTGTGATGATAATGATAATAGTAATGCATTTAGTAAACGAGGTAGAAAAATATTGCACTGTAGAGTCTCATACCATGTCCATCGTAAAAAAAAAATATAAAATCGAAATGATTGAATATTCGAACCAGAGTGACTTTTTCTTCCAAAAACAAAAATTACTTTTCAAGATTTAAATTACGAATGACATTCCGAGCATCGTCATAAACGATTCCCGATTGAGGACAAGTCCAGTTTATGTTCTTGTGAGTTTACAGATTTCATCGAATTGTTCAGACTTACGCTCCCCGACGAACGATCGCGTGGAAAGTCATGACCATTGACATTCCTTTCTGAATTTGCTTCCACATTACGAAGACTCTGTTGACATTCTGTTGAATTCTTGTCGATATCGTGCTCCGTATCGCTCACATTTGGTAACGAATAAACGATCGTTACTGGTCAACAATAATTCCCGGAAGCAGAAACCTTCGGAGCTTCTTACGAGCTGCCAAAAATGTTCGAGCAGCTCCAACAACGAGAAATTGGATAATTTCGAGTCGGTACATATGGACTCGAGATCAATTGGTAATGCAAAACCATTCACGGCATTTTGAGAAGACAGATTGGCGCGGATCTCAGGAGCTCGAAGCTTCTCGGTCGGCCTGCCATTATTTAATGTTCCGATGCAAAATATCTTAATATTAAATAAAAATGTACGTCCTTGGAAAGGACTTACAAGTAGTCTGGAAATTTGGATCTTTGTGATGACGAGTTTCAGTTTCAGCTGCAAAGATTCGGAAAAACGTAACGAAGACGATAAAATCTGTTGTTGTAGAAAAATCATTTTAATTATCTATTGCACAATTTTCTAGGGAATCTGTATCGGCGTTTCAGCGCAAAACCAAGGGCTCCAGCGAAACCAGCGAGAACGAGAAGAGCGAATGAGAGAAGAGTCAGAGGTCCTGGCACAAGGATATTCCGACCGAGGTTGCCAATACTAGCAAAAATGAGACGTGGAAAATGAGATGTTTCGTTGGTCTCATTATCGGGAAAGGCGCAGGTTGATTCGGATGATTTCCGTGAAGACGCAAACGACGGGACGTTCGAACAGGCGTAATAGGTATGTGACCGCTGATGACAACCTACTGTAGGCACCATACACCGTCACAAACCTTCGATAACACAACAAGCAAGCAATCAAGTGTGTTACCAAAGCGCATGGAAAAATGGTATCGAAGTTCGCGTTGTTGGAATACTAAGAAGAATTCTTTTGTTCTTACTATGAATTTCTTCATTTTTTCAATTGATCAAACTGTAAGCTCCAACATCATTGAAAAGTAAAAAAAGAGAATCCAGTTTCGTTCCATTTTTATTACCCTTTTATCTGGATTTTGTAAATAATGTTATTTGTAATATTTGACAGCCGATTTTGCGCGGATCAAAGAACGGAGGAGCTTGCAGGGAGACTTCGGGCTTGGTGCGGCCACTGCGGATACAACGGAGACTTGTGGGACACATGAGTTTGTTTCCGAAACTCCAGTATCCTGCAGTTTGGCTTGAGTCGATTCGCTGATTTGATCGATGCTGGGCTTCAAGGATGAGGTTGAAGTAAATTCTTCGACGTTGATTGGCAGGGTTTCCGGTTGGCAAGATTCCGCGAGAGTTTCGTTGCTAGCGTAAAACTGATTTTCGGGAATGCTCGAATCGTAAAGACCTCCGGCTGCCATTCGAACGCGTTTCTTCGAGCCCTTGAACGTTTTTCTATTTCCCGAGTGAATCGATCTCTCGCTGTCGCAATTCATCGAACAACAATGGTCGCAATTGTCGTGACAAATCATTTGCTTCTTTTCCGTAACTCCACCACATCCACATTGATTTGTATCTCCTTTTTGAATTTCCTCGAACCCGCCCTGGTCGCACTTGACCGAACAACAATAATCGCACAACTCGTCACATCCCTGAGAGCCCGATGATCCGCAGTGGCACTGTTGTGCCTCTTGGCAACCCATTTCCACATCTCCGTTGTCGTCACCGTAGCCTTTCTCTGCTCGCGAATAAACAATTCGATTACCCTTGTCTTTGCTTATCCGCGGCTACATTGCCATTTTTAATTATGTTGAAATTTGCATCGTTTCGTTGCAACAAAAAACATTCTTTAGAATATTCGTCCATTATACAGTCATTTCTCCAATAACTCTATGGCTTTTCCATGGATACATTGATTTTTAAATATTTGTCATATTAATCGGAACTCATGATTCACGAGCAAATGAATTTTCATAATAATGAAATAAAAAAATATTTTATCGCATCTGAATGATGCAAATTTCAACGTTTTTTCCCCTTTTCCGATAAAAATGGAACAAAACTTTTTTGCCGAAATAAAATGCAGCCTAGAATTGTGTTGGCAATCCGAACGATGCAAACTTCAATACCATGAGAAAAAAATGTGTCACGAAATAGAAAGAACACTGACCTGATCGGAAAGATCCCGAATTTTGAGAGCATTTAAAGTCCGTCGTTCGGGGTTGATTAAAAGTCGTCATGTGCCGGGCGCCTTGACGGAAATTTTCCATTGGCATTGGGGGACGACCAGGAAGTGCCATTTTTTTGCATTCGTCGCATGGGGGTGTTGGCCGACAAGCTGATAATTTAGGTGTTTCTGGTCGACAGGGTGAACTATCGTCGCACGGTGATCCACCGCCGCAAGCTGTGACTTTGGGTGTCTCCGTATAACATTTGCTCGAAGTGCAAGGATCGCACGGCGGTGGTAAACAAGGTTGACACTTGGTGCAGGTACATTTGGGGCCTGGATGAGGTCTCGGAGTCGAACAACACATACGAGCGTTTGGACATTTAACCTTTGTCCTTGGGAACCTACGCTCGCTCGGGGGACAAGCGCATTCCGGAGAAGAGGGACATTCACATTCACATTCTCTCGCAGCTCGTGCATCAACCTGAACACAAACTTCTGCTTTTAAACGTTGAGTTAAAATTTGTCTCTCTTGGCCAATCTTCAATTCCAGGCATTCAATGGATTTTTAAAAATTCCGAAAAAAGTTTTCACGTGACAGGAATTTAATGTTTTTTTTTTTCACGAGTTAATGAAAAAAAAACCCTCCAACGGTACTGCACACTTTTTGCAGTTAATGCCAAGTTTCCAAATGGTACAGACAATTTTTCAAAGTATTATCTTACTGGGGAAAACCCAATTGATGATTTTTCACCGATGCCACAATCCGGTGAAAATGAAATCAACTGAAATAATAGAAAGATACGAAAGTCGTAAACGTACTTGCACTGGTGGTGGACAATTGCAGTTGCGAGGCATGGGTTGGCACATGCAATATCCTGGAATACATTGGCAACAGCTTCTTGGTTTCAGTATTGGTCTGGCCCCTGGCGAACATGGTTTACAAATCTCCTCGGACATTTCATCTTCATCATCGTACGACGATGAAAAAGCATTTGCATTGGCTGAACAACACCCTGAAGAATTAGTGTCTCCGTAACTCGGTGAGTATCGTTCAGATGAATGCATCGCTGATGAGGGCTTGTTGTCGCGCTGACAACACGAGGAATTACCACTCGCTCCACCCGACAAACGATCTTTGCAGCACGACTGAACATTCATGTTATGTTTTGTTAATACTTTCATCGTGCCAAGATGAATTACAAACGTGTTTATTTAACGCGAGGAATTTTGCGGCTAGAATCGAAACACCGTTGATCTTCATAATGAAATCTGAATAAAATTGTATTCGTCGAATTTGAACTGAGATGAATGGTAATGATCGTTGAATCTTTTACCTGACTGCTTTCAGAGAACGTGACCTTGGAGTAATTTTCAACAGGTGGTAGACACGGTTTGCACGGTGCTGCTGTTCTACTGCGGAAATGGCAGTTTTTTTTTTTTTTTTTCATTTCGTCTCCAAGTTACAGAAAAATTGAGAGGATTAAGATCGTTTGGGAAAGGACAACGAAGCAAAAGTTACCATGGCTTGCAGTTGCAGCATTTACAACTGTTTTGACGACCGTGATCGCTCCACTGTCTTCTCAACTCACTGAAATTCGACAACCACTCGCAATTTGGTTTCGGGGGTGCGTTACGATTCCAGGCTTCTTCCTCGACGCACTGACACGGCCCAGGACATGCCCCGGTCGCGGCTGTACCGCGAGGACGAAAACCACCGCAATCAGCTCGGTCGAGACATCCTACGTTCTCTTGACAAAAACACGAACGAATTCGTGGCTCCGATGCTAAACATCCAGTTACGTCACCGATGCAACTTGTTCCTAAGAAAAATGTTTCACGTTATTTTTCTGTACTCGATTATTCCAATTTTTTTTTTATTTCGACAAGAATACTGACTGAGTTTCCAGGATCTGTGAGGCTGATTCTTTAATATAAATTTTTATCGACTTGGACGAATTGGTTTATGAAAAACGACTAACCACAACAGCCTGTGCCAGGATTTCTTTTCAGACCGGCAGAACCACCTTCGCTACAGGACATGCCGTCGACTTTTCTGTGTAGGTGCAGATTTTTTTTCTTTACGTCAATTTGACTTGATCGCGACCTTGTGGTCCGATCTGGTTACTCCACATTTTATCGAACTATCAATTTTAACTTGTGATGAGCCGGAAAGGGTGTCGAAATGTCAAAAATTATGTTGTGTCAAATTTTCATTGCCAATGTTAGTTTAGTGAAGAAAAAAAAAGAAACATCGTCATTTTTATAGCTTTCTCTACAATTTCCGGAAATACAATCTTTTCGATGTATTCCAACTAGTTTTGTGATGCAAAGTGTAGAATAAGTACGGTAACGTGGAAACAACTCTGTTGCATGCGAAAAATGTTAAGAGTTGATAAAAAATTCATTTGAATTTGCGCTTTTTTTCGCGCTTTTCTCCGCTGGGCTACAATTTTGTCATTTTCTTTCCATACTGCAGCGCCTCTCTTGTCGGTTTGTCGCACTAGAAAACAACAGACCGACCGTCAAAGCTCTCATGGGAATTTCTCATCGATGTTCATAATTCAATGATTGTTCACGTTTAGTTGAGAAAATCAGGAGACAGATTGGGTGATATCACAACAGAGGTTACGCGTCATTCGTACGGTGGACGCGTTGTCTGTTTTCCTTCATATTGCAATAAAAAGCAGAAACGTAAATCGTAGAAAATTTATTTGAGACAATTATTAAATCGGACAAATAAATGGCGGGTCATAATTATATCAGTGACCCGAACAATCCATTCTTCTCATTGGAAGACGACGTAGATGACGAGACTTTTCTTGGTAGTGCTCCACCGAGGACATCCGCCCCCTCGTCGTATTATTCCAACAATCATTACAACAATTATGACGATGAGATCGAACGTCAACACCAGCAAATAATTGAACGCAGAAAAGCTATCGAGGAAAGAACTATTCAGTCGTCCGAAAGATCTATATCTCTCTTGAGAGATTCCGAACAAATTGGTGCAGCAACAGCTGAGGTATGTGTTCATACATTCGAATCATTCAAATTGTAACACAAACATCTGTTTTGACATTTCTATCCAGAACAAAAGTCTCAAGAATCCATTGTATTTTTTTTTCAAATTTTCTATTATTCTCGTACTGTTTTAAAAATCAAACAGTTTGACAGCTTTCAGTATTTCTATGTTAAAATTAACCAAAATCCAAATATATTCGAGACTTTATTCTCAATATATTTTCCATGTTCCCAATGTCCTGCATCCCACATTTGTCGTAAAAAAAAGTTTCATACGATCCTGTTTGTCTTGTATTGATCAGACTACACTATATTTTTTTTGTCTGTTCCTTTGAGACTTTGACATATTAGTCATCCCATAAGTTGGTATATCTCTGACTTCAGAAAAATTCGGATTAAAAAGGTAAACCCATAGACTGTTGGCAAAACAAAATGAAACAGTGTTTCTTTGTTGAATATTTTTATTTGTTTAACCATTTGACTCATTATGACATTTGAAAAAAATTATAACTCAATGAATTCATTACCAAATAGATGCATTCGGTGAATATCTCATTTATATTTGAATTAAATTTTTTTTTCTTTCCCTTAAGGATGTTTGTGTGAGGAACAGTTTGACATAGAAGGATCTTGAGGATTGAAAAATTGTTTCGAAGGAGGATTGTTGAACCGATTCTTATGATTTTTTCTCCATTGAGATTCATTGGAATGAAATGAAAATATTTAATTTTCCAGGAGCTCATCCGGCAAAGAGAACAATTGGAAAGAACGGAAAAACGTTTGGACGACATCAATAGTACACTGCGTTTCAGCCAAAAACACATACAGGGTATAAAAAGTGTGTTTGGTAGTTTGAGGAATTATCTAAGTGGCAAATCGATTGACGTGCCGAGTTCGTCGTCGAGTCTTCCCAACAAAGTCCCACATTCTGAAAGTGCTGATTCGATCAGCGGGCTTTCCAGTACAGTAGAACAAACGAGAAACAATTTAGCGTTGAATCATCCATCTCTCCAGCGCAGAGGCTTGTTGGGTGAGGAAGACGAGCAGAAATCCACGAAAACCGACGTTGGCGCAGCTTTAGAACGAAATTTAGACGAAATGAGCGGATCTCTTGCTCGTCTCAAAGGCCTGGCTATTGGTCTATCAGAAGAAATCGATTCTCAACACGATCTTATCGAAAATGTGATGGACAAAACGGACAGAGCTGATATTATGTTGCAGAGACAAAACAAAGACATGACTCACCTTTTGAAGAAATAAATATGCAGCATCAAAACCGCGACGTAACGTGTTTTAAAAAAACTTCAACAAACATTATTTTAGGCGTGTTGAGATAATCGAGAAACGAACAACAATTCTATTACCGCCTCGATCGATATGGTAATCGGAGCCAAAACCAGTAATTAATCAATATATCGCAAGGAAATTACGGGAAACAAGAATCTTGATAATTATTCTTAAGAAAGAACCGGACTGATATCTTCGAAATTATATACAAAATTTGAAGATTCCTAATTGAGTCCGTGTTCTCCTTAACTGCAATGGATATTATAGTTAGGTGCAGCGTGATACAATCGCATCGTCTGTAATACACTTAAAAAATAAATTATTTAAGCTTCAAACTTCTTAAAGGATTACGTCATCGTTTTGTAGTTCAATATTTAAAGATAATAAACGTCAAAAACTCGCACATCAACCCACGTGTTAATTTAGGGAAAGAAGATTTACTTTTAACTTCGGACTTGAATGGGATTCATTTGGAAATTGACAAAGTTTTCTTTCGTTTTGTTGGATATTGATGCATAAAAATTTCACGTGTGCGTCACAGCCAATTTGTATTTCAATTGTAAAGACATAATTTTTTTTTACACGTACATTTTCGCATTGCCTGGGGGAGACTAAGTTCGATGTGTCACCATGTTGTCAAGCACCTTGAAATGCGACTGCCAAATATAAGATCTAAATATTGTAACTACACTGTATTGTTATTACGAATAAATTAAGGAGCGAAAGAATTTTTTCCTCAAAGACTAATCTAAAAGGATAATCATGTCAAATGAATCAATCAGACTGGAGTCGGAATCCGGTATCAAACGTCAATTTCTTCCGCGCCGCCTGGAGAAAGAAAAACGAAGTCTTGAAATCTTTTGGATTATATTTTTCTTACATCCATTCGCTTGGTGGCTTAAGATTTTTCGAAAATGGTCATTGAAATCAAATGAACAATGGGCTAATCCTCGAATGGGAAAAATTCGGTTACCTTCTTCTGGAGCATCCGTAGGACTCTGCGGGGAAGGAGTAGGACGTCCTCCTCGTCTTCTGTGTCCGCCGCCGCCTCCTCCTCTGCATCCAGCACCTTCTCCATGATGCATTGAATTTTCTGGTTCTATGTGGAAAGCTCCGGAAACTCCAGCCTAACAAAATCACGACAACATCACGCTGACGAATTTCGCGCTAACTAATCGGGGTCTGGTCTAGTTTTCTTTCCAAGTCTCGATTGACAATAAATTTATTGCTGAAATTTTGATAGGAAAACAAAAATATTACCGCCACCGCGATGAGAAGAATCACGAGCAATCCAACGTTGAAGTATTTCATGTTTGTCCGTAAATGGCTTACGTGCACTGATTCGAACGCTTGCGACAGTACATGCTTATGTACCTGACTGTCTACATTGTTCTTCGTTTATCTATGATCAAAATTTACTCGTTTCCGCTATTTATCACAATTACATTATGATTTTTTCTTACTACCAATTGTTTGGCAGCGAAAGAGTCAATGGAGAAGTGGGAATATCCAAAAGAACATTAAGATAGACAAATCTTTAGTATTTTTATTGACGACACATTTTCCTGTCGATTATATTTCCAACTTTTGATCACGCGTAACGATTATGGGAAATTAGAATTCTGACTGTTTGAAAACTATGAATCACATTCATGAAGAACACAACTTGATCTTCTATTTCGATAAAGCAATGGTTTTGTGTTATTAAGAAAATTATTTCCGAGTTGATGATTTTCCGCACATCCGGAAGTCATGAAAAGCGTAAGGCAAATATGGACGAGAATTGCATAATTTTACTTTATTCAGGTATGTAAAGCGGAGGTCCATTATAGAGTTTTTTCATGATTCGCTTATCGCACCCACGTTTGACCATGATTCGTATTACTTCAGTGTATCGATTATAAAATGTTTTTTCTCGGTGGATCGTCTTGTTAGGCAGAAGATAACTTATCATACTTGGGCGCTGCTTACATACATGATGCATACAAGACGGCAAGAATTTTTGAATCGTTCGACTGATTCTTTAGAAATAAATTTTGTATTTTCGTTTTTGTATAAGCGAAACACAATGTATGCTCGAAGTGTTAAGAAAAACAAATTGCATAAAGAGTAGCTGAGTCGATTGAGAAACTGGAAAAAAAAACTTTTCCTGTGTTTATTGGCCTGCCTGGAAAAGCCATAATCGTATACTGTTATCACGATCAGCTATTTCGTCGTCGCAATGCCTCTGACCCGAACTCGTTGCCAAAATTGGTAAACATCTGTGGATGCTAACGCCGTTTATACAATCCTTGGATAGTTGGATTCGTGAGAGAGGAGTCAATTCTTCTTCTTCTCCATCTTCTCTAAGCGTGCCTGGTTCTTGCCATACACTGACGAAACCATCGGTCCCTCCTTTTATAAATGAAGCAAACAGCCGTTTTACAAATCATTCGAGCAGATAATCTCGACGTGGACTTGAATAACTCTGAGTTAATACCTGAAACGATTTGTGTGCCATCGTTCGAAACTGCAAACATAATTCTTTGATTCGTGTTCGATTGACGATTTTTCATCGAATATAACAATACACCGGGATTCCGTAAATCCCAGCAGAGGAATTCGTTGCTACGACGTACAGCGGTGTACAGTTTTGTTCCGCATGGACTGAATTCTATCTGCGTGACCCCACTGTCCGTTTGGAACGAACACAACGGACCATCTTTGTACAAACCTGAATAAAAAGCACAACATTTTACGTGGCCATTTTCGATTAAAAACGATAAACATTAGTCAATTTTCAATTTGGATGTACAATCTGTACCTATGGATTTAGAGTATGTTCCGAATGCGATCAATCCTGGCATGATCGGATTTTCTCGTATGCAGGAAACAAGACCTCTTACGTTGGGAAAATCTTTTTTTAATGAAATTGTTGCTTTTTGACGACCTGGTCTATTTGTGTCAAAAGTTCTCAACGCCCCTTTGAAACCGCACCAGATTTCTTGACCGCCATCAACAAATTGCAAACTTATCGCAGCCTCCACTTCGTCCACCCTGAATAAATGGAGGAAAAAGGATTGTGAGTACCAATGTTTCGGAGCTAGCGTAGAGAAGGAATACTTGGTAGATTAATAGTGTCAAAACATACTGATTGTAGGGACGGTAAGTAGCTCTGAGTTCTCCGGTGAAAGCATCCCAAAGATGGAGAGGACTTTCTCTGCTGGTACTAAGGAAACAGCAAGTCGCAGGATCCCATGAATTCATCAGAGGATACCAACAACTGTCGTAAACTAAACCACCTTCCCGCACTGACAAAGCAGGCTTTAAATTATCTAACGGCAGCTCCGAAGGAATTTTATTGTTGTACATTTCTTTGGGAAGGTCGTAAACCCGTATCCTGAAGTCTTCCGCAGGAACGAGAAGGCACGTTCCATCCGGAGACCACTGACAACCTTTGGTAAAATTTTCATTCCTCTCATCAGGAATGTAATCTTCGACCGCGGAGCATAAAAGTTTTGGTGGAATGTTCCAAGAGTATCGGAATTGTTGAGGCTGCTCTGCAGCAGCTCCTGAATACTCTTTCGATATCTCTGTTTCATTGTTTACTCCGATATCGGTTTTTTCTATCCTGTCAATCGGTCCAGCTTCATCAAGACCCGCGCTTGGAACGTCCTGTTTTGGAACAGGTGTATCAGTGTCATTCACACTCATTTCAACATCGTTTACGTCACATTCCTCTTTGATCACTGTTGCCGGTTCACACGCGCTTGTTTCAAATTTGGTTATGTCTTCTGCAATTACAGTTCCCGCGTTCGGATTGTTTGGTGATTTTGTTGGACAGGTCGTAGATTCCATGATGCATGAAGTTTTGGGTTCCTACAGATGATTTTGAATTATGTGGAGTAATTATGTCCTAGTTTTGATTAATCCCATTTATTTATTTATTTATTTGTTTGTACTGTCATTTCAACTCGGGAGTTCCCGTAGTATTGAGGTTAATCAGTGATGGAAGCAAACGAAGCTGCTCCGAGCGAAAACAAAATTACAACCCAGTGACCGGGCCCTGAGCCCGGAGCCGTGTTCTTTATGGTTTGAAATTTAAAGTGATCCGAACCATGTGCATACCGCTCACACCTGCGCACACGGGGTTCACTATCTCACTTTTTCACGTCTACGCATGCGTGAGGTAATCAGTTCCTCACGGTTTGGATCACTTCGAAACCCCAAACCCCAAAGAAAGAACACAGCTCTCTTGTCGTCAGTCCGCCAGACTCAGTGGTGAGCCGGCCTAACCTCTGTACGTTATTTTTGAGTGCCGGAATAATCATAAATACAAAATCCCACGATGGCAGCTTTTGAAGGTAATATCAAATTTTCCATAATTTTTTGTAATCTACTACTCTCACTAATCAATCTATTGTAGAAATGGGAGTTCTTCCTGAGATAGCCAAAGCCACGGAAGAACTGGAATGGACGTAAGTTTTATTAAATCACGTTTTTGTACATCCATTTGTTAGAAATGTTTTCGCAAGCGTTAAGAAATTGACACAAAGTTTCATGACGTTTTGTCCGCCAAATAATGCTGAACTTGAGATCGAATCTTTCAAGCTTTTATGTGTCCCTGAGTCTTCGTTGCAGACAATTTTATTCGATATTTTGACAGGCTCCCAACAGATGTTCAGGCTGAAGCCATTCCATTGATTCTGGGTGGCGGGGACGTCCTCATGGCTGCAGAAACTGGAAGTGGCAAAACTGGAGCATTTTGTCTCCCCATACTTCAGATTGTCTGGGAAACCCTGAAAGATATTGAATCTGGAAAAGGTTCTTCGCAGTCAACCGCTCGAGCTCCCCAAGGTATTATTCATTTCTCTCAAAAGTACAAACTGTCAGTCGCAGGAAAAAGTATCGGCTGCTCAATCTCTGCTGGTACATTATTGAAAAAATTTTGCAATTCATAACATTTATTAAAAACTTTATTATCACGCAGCAACTCAGTGGGCACTGAGTTTGTTTGACAGAGGCAAAGCCATGGCTGTAACACCCGATGGCTTGCGTTGCCAGAGCCGTGAGCAACGAGAATGGCACGGTTGCCGTGCCAATAAAGGAGTTCAGGGCGAAGGAAAATTTTTTTATGAAGCTACTGTTACTGACGAAGGCTTGTGCAGAGTAGGATGGTCAATGTCTCAGGTACGAAATTGGTTTTCCCTAAACAATCAATTGCAGGCTAAATTCTGATGGCATCATCACTCACGTTTGGAAGTCAACGTTATGAATTTGTGTCTGTTTGCAGGCGAGTCTAGACCTGGGAACAGACAAATTTGGGTTTGGATTTGGTGGCACAGGAAAAAAATCGAATGCCAAACAGTTTGACAGTTACGGGGAGCCTTTTGGTATGCACGACGTCATTGGATGTCTTTTGGATCTGGAAAAAGGGGAAATTCGTTTCACAAAGAATGGCGTTGACCTTGGTCAAGCATTCGCCTTGAATCCTCAACAGAAAGGACAAGCTTTTTATCCAGCGGTTGTTTTGAAAAACGCTGAGATGTCGTTTAATTTCGGAGCACAGCCTTTCAAGCACGGACCTCCAAATGGTTACGTAGCAGTCGCGGCTGCTCCAAAGAATGTGACGATTCCAAATCCTGTTAATTCTAGTCAAAGTCGCGATACGAACTCAAAGCCTCTGAACAATGCCCCTCAGGCGATTATTATCGAACCATCGCGCGAGCTCGCTGAACAAACATACAACCAAATACAGAAAGTAAGGAAATAACCCAAGAATCGTCAATGACGATTCCATCGGATCAAAAGTTAATCTGATTTTACTATATTGTTTTGACAGTTTAAAATTCATGTGAAAAATCCATCGGTCAAAGAACTGCTCGTGGTCGGTGGCGTCAACGTCAAAGAACAAATAGCCGTTCTGAATTCAGGAGTCGATATTGTAGTTGGAACACCAGGACGTCTCGAGGATCTCATCCAGGGTGGTTACTTGTCCTTGACCAATTGCAGGTTAACGATTATACGAAAAATCACTTTTTCAACAATAATCCAACAAGAATTAAATTCACGCCTTCATGTAGATTTTTCGTTCTCGACGAAGCTGACGGTCTTTTGAAACAAGGATACACCGAAATGATCGATAGACTTCACAGGCAAATACCCAAAATAACGAACGACGGAAAGAGATTACAAATGGTCGTTTGTTCCGCAACGTTACATGCTTTCGAAGTGAAAAAAATGGCGGTAAATTGATTGTCTTTGTAACAAACAGGGATTTATTACAAATCGATGGAGTCAAGAAAAAAATATCAATTTCGATTTTCAGGAACGTCTGATGCACTTCCCAACTTGGGTGGATCTCAAGGGAGAAGATTCTGTTCCTGAAACCGTTCATCATGTCGTAGTAATCGTTGATCCTCAAACAGATAAATCGTGGGCAAACTTGAACCGACATATAGAGACGGATGGCGTTCATTATCGGGACAACGTAAAACGTGGCAACAACACTGCAGGTGGCTAACTTGAATATTCGATTAATACTTTTGCTCGAATCTTGGTCACTTACCAAAATACGAGATACAAAATTCAGAGTTGTGAACCTCCGGAACAATAAATCTTTTCGATCAAAATGAAAAAGGCAAAAACGTGGCAACTGAATTGAATTTATGACAAGCGAAAAAGCGAATAATCGCACGAACGACTCGAGAATGGAAATTGAAGATTCTAACAATTCGTTGTCACCATAATTTTCTAGAAACCCTTTCGGAAGCAGTGAAAATTCTAAAAGGAGAATATTGCGTGCGTGCAATAAGGGAGCATAAAATGGACCGAGCTCTCCTTTTTTGCCGAACAAAGATTGACTGCGACAATTTGGAGCGTTATTTGAAGCAAACCGGAGGCAACGAGTTCTCGTGTGTTTGTTTGCACGGTGATAGAAAACCGCAGGAGCGGAAAGCTAATTTGGAAAAGTTTAAGAGGCAGGAAGTCAAGTTTTTAATATGCACGGACGTCGCTGCCAGAGGCTTGGATATAACGGGATTGCCTTTCAGTACGAATATTCATTTTACGAAAAATCCTTGCTATTTCGTTTTTCCATGGATATACGAAGCTCATCTAACGTAATTTCTTACAGTGATAAACATAACTTTACCCGATGAAAAATCTAATTATGTCCATCGTATCGGAAGAGTCGGCCGTGCTGAACGTATGGGCTTGGCTATTTCTCTCGTTAGCAATGTCCCCGAGAAAGTCTGGTATCATGGGGAATGGTGTTCCTCACGAGGCCGCAACTGCAGCAATACCAATCTCACGGATCAAGGCGGATGCTGCGTCTGGTACAACGAACCCAGGGTGTGTAATAATTGGATATTCGAATATTCCATTTCAACGAAAATTAAAGAATTTTTACGGCGTCCTGGTAAACAGAATCTCTAGTTAGAAAAAAATGAAAGCTTCAAATTATTCGGATTTTTGAATATTGAACATAATCCGAAGGTAACTTGCGATACAGATTTCGAAATTGACGAAAGTTTAGGCGGAAACGCGTTCAAGTTTGGATGTTTGGCTCCCGGTAATAGAATCTACGTTACCAAACCCTCAAATGTTTCATTTTTATGTGCAGTATTTGGCGGAGATCGAAGATCATCTAAATGTGACAATTCAACAAGTAGGTCCGGACATCAAAGTTCCTCTGGATCAATTCGATGGTAAAGTGACTTACGGTCAGAAGAGAATAGGTTCAGGTGTGTAAAAAAAAATAATAATGGAGATTCGCCTTCAACAGGGCTATGAACATTAAATAACGACTTTTTCGGGCTGTGTTTCAGGCTCTAATTATCAGAATCACGTGCAACAAATGGCACCGATCGTAGCGGAACTGGCAAAACTTGAGGCGACCGCACAACTGACATACTTGAAGAGACACAATACTGCACGTGGATGAATAGGTCCAGCAACGTTTCTACAATGATGAATTCCTCCGATAGAACTGATTGTCTCATATCGTCGTTGAAGCTCCAGTGTCTTGGTAACCGCTCCATTGGAAAATAAAGAAAATTGAAAAAAGGCATATTACGTAGAAGGTACCACTGAATTTTCACCCTCGACATTCTATATGATTTTTCCAGAACCTAATTTACGTTTTAACGAATGATAGCAACATTTTGGAGAATACTTTTTGCAGACGTCATATTGTTTTGTGGAGAGTCGAAAATCTTTTCGGCAAAGATTTTAACGAATTTCTTGAACAATAAATATGAACGAGAAGATTTCAAATCGTTGAATTGCGATTCGAAGTCACCCGTTTCACGCGAAAAGCAGTAGATAATTATATCATTTTATTGCTGTCAAAATGAGAATAGTCGATTGAGAATTAATCAGATCGTGTTAGTTCATTTCGCATCTAATAACCTGTACGTTAGGCTTCTATCGTCATAAAGAAAGTTGTATTCTTGCCAAGTACGAAATCCAAAAATTGAACGTACGAAAAATTAGAGGCTCACATACACTTAAGGGACAAGAAATTCGATTCCCGAGACAATTTCCATTCTTTCCATTCATATTCATTCCGATGAGCTCTATGTGGCAGATGCTGGAATATCGAAATGCTTTCCCGAAACCCAAAAGACTGATTTGAATAATATTTGGTACAGAGAATCTCCAATAAATGATTCAGTCTTCGCTGGAATAATTAGAGCCCCTAATGATTGAGAGCTTGTGGAATATCTCAAAAGTTCGTAGACGACTGTCGTTCGCGTATCGACTGAAGTTGAAATATTTGAGTAGATGAAAAAGAATAATGACCAAAACACAGAGACGATTATCATTTATATAAGACATACGGTAAGTATTTATTGTATCTTTATAGTTTTATAATCGTATGATTTTGTTGTTTTCTATACTTTAGTTACACAAACGTATGATACAGTGGCTCTGCAGCGTTCACACTTTTTTCTTTAAAGTTCTTCCATTTCCTTTCATTTGAATTATTTTTATTATTTCTCTTGCTCTCATCATAATATTTATATACGTAATATGTTCGACTCCTTTGTTAAATTACACATAATAATTCATACATAAAACTCCTAGATATTCCCAAAAGCAAAGGTAAATGACTAACTTATACAATGTATGTATAAATCGTACTCTCCCTTATTTCTTTTTTCTCTCTCCTCTCATTTTTTTGTTTTTTTTTTGCTGTTGTCATTGAGAACTTTATTTTTCCTCTGCGTTCCAGGTATAGCAGTAGTAGTAATAGTAGTAGTAGTTGTAGTAGTAGTAGTTGTAGTAGTACTAATAGTGGTGTAGGTGGAATTTCCTTTCAATTATTTTGTTCGGCTCCTCATTGTTCTGTTGTCTCATATTTTCGTCATATTTTTTTGTTCCTGCGAGTCTATTTTTGCCCTGGCGCTCGTGATCGTGTTTTATTTGAAAAATTACGTATTCATGTACGTTTCGCCCGTCTTACGTGACCGAAGGCATTATTTTTCTTGAATTTCTGTTCATCTTTCGTAATTGTATTTATTTAATCTTGTTTTAATTTTTGCGCAGTTGGTACATTCAACGACTGTCGATTGTATATTTATTTGCTAGTTTTATTTATTCATTTATTTATTAATATCATCTATTATCTTAAATTGATGTGAACATTTTATATTCAGACAGTCATCACAGAATGAGAATGAAATATTTTTTTTTCTTTTCGGTTGCTTTTTGTTTTTCTTCCTCGAATGATTTATTAGTTTTTTTCTTTTTTTATTCCCTCTCGTAATCTAGAAACCCGGTCGCATTCACATGTATTCTCAGCTAATTCTCACATCCATACCACACACTGATTTTTCCATTTGCTTGCAATTAATTTAATGACACATATGCACATGCTGTATACGAATATAAACATATTTGTCTCCACATTTATATACATGTATATTCGTATACGCATATTTATTTATTTATTAATATTTGATCTACGATCCCTATGCCATGACCACATAATCAAATGGCGAATGGTAAGAAGTTTTTATGCACCAGAGCGCCTGCTGCAAACACTTTCGGATTGCTCCGAAATTTTCTCTCATTTAACTTTGTTCTTCCTTTCTCCTTTTTTCATTATGAATGATTTCCCAAGTGGTCTTTGTCAATACTGAATTTATATATATATATATTCTGTTATACAAATCCAGAAAAAATTGGGCAAAGACGAAAATTTGTTCAGTCAGGATCGAGTGAAACTAAATGCGAATCGTTCAGACGTAGTCGCTTCTCTCTGGCTCGAAAAATCTTTCTCGACAAATATATTACATATATTGCAAATTCTATACGACAAATCAGGGAGAATTGTTTGGTGGGATCGAAATATCTCGTAATTGATTTCTAACAATATTTATCGATACATTGTCAAATACAATCGCCTTTTCATATTCGTACAATCGATTGCGTTTGAAATTTGGGTCGCAGTTATGTGTCGATTTTCTTCTTCTTTTTTTTTTCATTTGACGTGTGTGAGTGGATGTGTGTCTGAAGTGTTATTCGTTCCTAAATAGAATTATTGATAAATTGTTTAAATCTCGTAATGGTACGTATCTTTATTATTATAATATTATTTTTTATCTCCATTTTCGCACGTAACTTTAGTTTCACTTGACGTGTATTTTTCTTTTTTTTTTTTATCTAAACATACACGCTAAGGATACACGCAACGACGAATTGAGGATGATCGTATAGGGATCGTGGAAGGGATGGGATTTCCGGGACAAACTCCCAATTGGTAACTTGTCTTCCACTCTGGTAAGTTTTTTTTTCTTTCTCGGTACACCGCGGAGTAGAAAAGGAAACGAGAAGAAATGAGAACAAAAAAATGCAACTAATGAGAAACAATACAGACGGCTCGTACTCGATAGAATCGTGTTCATATCTTTCTCCTTTTTCCGCGGCCATCGTATCTTCGTACCACACAATATAGCACGCTTATTATTAACTTTTTTTAAATTTATTTCTCTTATGAAAGACGATATACTTATTTTTTTTCTTCTCACAAACAACTAACGACAAAAGGAGGAATTTTTTTTCCTTATACTTTTTTCTTACGATTTATACGAACGATGAGACTTTCGTCCAACATGCATGTTATCCTTCTCTCCTCGGTCCTCACGTTGTTGGACTACATCATTGATTTCCCTCTGATTATTACTCTGTACTTTTGTTTTTCTTCGAGGGATAAATGTGAGACGTGTGACTTTTTCTCGCCGAGGACGATTTAATATTATTGTTGGCGCGTTCCAGGCACAAACATATTTTGAAGTATCCATTATATAAATTATATATGACATTCGCGTTTCCTTTTTTTCTATGTATACTCACGTACATACACCGAGAACCCGCACGTGCGTTCTCTTGTGCACGCATTCGTCTTTTCAAAAGATGCATTTTTCGTTCCGATCTCACTTTATTCCTCCGAATCGAAAGCCTGCGGATACGTATACACGTTTTCGTAACCTCGTACACCGATTCGATTTCTCGAACAAAAAAGTCACAAAAAATCATTGATTCATGTCCAAAGATTTGTGCAAACGGAGTTGCACAAGATTCGCACATTTCTCCAACTTTTTTTCCCACGTTTCGACAAGTTCTCTAAAAATCCGTAAAGAGCAAATATTCAAAAGAGAAAAACAAGATTCGTAATTTTGCCCCATCTAGTCACACTCGTCCAAAATTTCTTCAGTCAGCATAATTTCATTCCTTCGAATCCTTACTCAATTTCTCCCAGAAATTCCCTTCAAAAAGCCCTCGAACAAATCTTCAATTTTCTTGGCTTACGGGAATAGTAATAATAATATTAATGATAATAACGATACGTAATATAATTGATGTAGATAATTTAATAGAGGTAACGATTCCATATCAACTTTATACTTTGTTCTTTGATTTTCTTTGACTCATCTTTATGCAATACGATGGCCTTCAATAATATTTCATCTATAACGAAAATTGGTAATTTTGTATCAAGTGAAATTTCAAAAAATGTGATCATCGGTCGAATCGAGTGTTTATCTTCTTTTCCAATGGTACTATTGAAGTAAAATCCCGACGACATTCCTTTTTCTATATTCCAATGACTCACGATAATAATTTCCTCTTACGATTGATCGACGCGAAAAAATAAAATGCGAGATTCGTTACTCTGACACGGAGTATTTTTTCCGCAGTTGTGGAAAGTAGCTCAAACAGCTGCGCAAATAAAAGTGGTTTAAAAAATGCGGACAGCCGAGACGCCCATCGAATCCCGTGTCGATTCCCCATAAAAATAATATGCGCGAGGAAACGCGCGAGTTCTTCCATCAGTCCTCGCATGATTTTCGTTTGGAAAGAAAGGGCAAATGAATGTCAAGCTCATGTAGTTTTCCCATCCGAGAGTATGACGTTATGATACATTTGGACCTTCACATTAATAACTACGCGGCCTGTTCCAGCGTCAATATTCCTTCCATTATTTCATTTGTTTGTCTATATATGTATTTCCGGTACGAACGACAAATACTTGTGTATGACGAACATTTCCAGAGAGAATCCGAATAATTACGTTTAAACTTGACGCTCTAATATACGTGTTTTTATTATTTTTTTCTTTACTTTTTCATTCTATCTAACGGACGTAATTTTATCATCGGAATTGACCTGAAAAATTCAGTGGGCTTTACATACGTCGAGGTGAATAAAAATTGATCTTATTTTCTCCTCCGTCCTCAACTTTCACGGATGACCACACGGGATATGAATAACCATAATGATGAATTGTGTTCTAGCATGATAGAACAAATATAAACGTTATTTTCTCGCGTCCCAATGACGAACGAGTGAGCACAGGGATGATTTTTAAAATGATTATTTATCTCGCGAGTCCTTAGCCGAAGTAAACTCCGTTGCTGATACGTATCATTTCATTGGAGCGAAATATATCGTTTTTCTCATGTTGATGTGCGTGTGTATGTGTGCATGGGTCCGTGTATATACGCGTGTATAGATATATCGATATTTTAATATATTTAAGTATATGTATGAATGTACATGTAAGATCATTCATTTTTGACCAACATACGAAATCAATCCACACATTCTTTTTCGGGAGTATACGGAATTCTTTATCTTTTGACTTGGTTTTCTTTTGTTGCTTCCTACGAAGCTACATCACAACTAACCCGACGAGAGATAGCTGTGGTAATAAAAATCAAAGTAATATTAGTATTAATAATAATGATAATAATAATTACAGTTACAATGGCAATATTGACGATATTTCCTAATAATAAATTCTTTCACAACTAATCGAAATATAGCAATCGCGAACGAATGACATTAAACTGGACATAACAGAGTAACGATCATATAACAACGAATGACTTATGATTTCACATCTCCTTCAAGAGCCTTGAAAACTACGATCTTCTCATTAGAAAAAAACAAACAAACAAACAAACAAAAACACCACGTTTTCCTCAGTATTTAATGTACCGAAATTTTCTATAGGTTTATACGAAATTTGACGTAGACCGGAGGCTTCATACGTAGTGTCGTGAAATACTGAGCAATTTCGCTCGCGGTTTTTGTCGCTTCGATAAAAAGCGTCGTCAAAGGTCACCGTCGACGATCAAACAGTCTCGACTACGTCAACGTTGTACGTTGTACGAAAGTTGCTTGCTAAATTCGGTTTTCCGTGTCGTAATGCATACAGTAATCGTGTCGTAGTTTAAATAACATGTCAAAATAAAAGGATTTTGAACGACGATTGGGTCGTTTTAAATATGGGATAACTATTTATCTTATGGAGACCGTAATCCCTTCTTTTTTTCTTTCATATAGTTTTTCACTAATCTGCATGATTTTTACGTTGCAGCAATATACACGTTACGCAGTGAGAATTCCGTGACATCTAAATTTTAACTTGATTTTTTTTCCTCCGCCTCTCCTCAATGACTTTCATATTGTTCGCGCGTCAGAGTAAAAAATATACACATGTGTTCAGACGGATTATCGACGATTTTCACTTCGATCGATAAAATAGTGCGCGAAAGATAATTCGTGACGATTTACAATGATTATGATGATAATGATAACAATTATATTCAATAATAATAATAATAATAATGATGATGATGAAAAATGGATAAATCGAACAACGATAATAATCTGGCAAAAATGAACGATTAATAAGAATAGAGCGTGCAGTACACTATACGAAGAGTGTACTCATTGCACACACGCTAACGAAAAAATCACAAATTACCTACTTAATCATTTTTCCCTTTTTTTTTCGACAATAATGAATATTCAAATGTCTTCAAACATTGTGTGTTTTTTTTTGTCCTCATTCTTTATTTTTATATTTTTCCATCATTTCGTGCTAAAGTCTCACTGAATTGCTTATTATTTTGTTTTTGTGTTGTTTTAATTTGTTCTCGGTTCCAGTGGCACAACGAGAGTTACCCGATGATTGTTGCTTGCGAAGCAATATATATATATTTATATATAATATTCAATAATAAACATTTTGTTGACGCAATGATTCTCTCTTTCTCTCGCTTCCCACGTTCATACTATTTCGCAGACATACGAGCAATAATACACGAAAAAACGCAATATGTATTACGGTCATATTTGAGTTTGTCGACTTGAAATTGACCATATGGACCTATTGTATCGCAAACGAGCTTTGTTCGGTTTACTATATTTAATACGGCTATTTCTTTATTTATTTATTTTTTCTTACGAATTCGCCGGCTCTCGAGCATTAATACGACACACCGAATACTGTTTTATAACTTTTTGAGATTTGTAATTGTTTTGTTTTATTAGTTTCAGCGTTTTGTTAGTTGAAACCTCGTTTAACCACAATCATCATTGACTGTACATAGAAAAGTGCATATGCGTAGTACACGACGTACGCGCATTAAACGTAGACGATTTATTTGCACTTCTGGGCGTAAAGCAGGATACTTGTGCGATCGGCGCGTATTACATAATTATATATGTTGTTTCATGTTTTTTGTCATTTTTTGTCTGGTTCTTTAGTCGTCGAATCGTTGAATACTAATAACACGTTTCTTTGCTTCATAATCTCCGATTCACATCTTTGTTCCATATTTTCAAATGACATTCGCTCTCACACCGACACATACTAACAATCATTTACGGTTCTTAGCAGGATTTTATTTTCCATTCGCTCGTATATTAAGTAATTTGGTAACAATGCCATTGACAATTTACATTTATATACTCTTTTTTATTTGTCTATGGATTATATTATAAATCGCAATTCAGGGCTTGCTTTGCGTGATTTACACTTGCGTCAATGGGTGAGGGGGTAGGAAAAACCAACTATGAATTTTCGGCTTCGTAACATTGCACTGTCGGACCCTCGATCAAGTCAGCTCAAGAGAGTACGTCAAAATAAAAATAACTCCTAGAAACAATAACGCGCCATAATAATTGATGTAACAATAAGGAAAAAGGAATTGCAGTGATAACAGTTTTTTTTTTTTAAATGTACCGTTTCGTACAGTAATACATTTTTTGATTTCTTGTTTTTCGTTAATCTGACGTTCGGGATTACTTAATATTTTCCAGTTTTGGTACCACCGTTAACTTGCAACTATTTCGTTTTTTGTTTTCATCACTTTATTACACACGGTTGCAATAAGCGCCAGTTAAAATGATCCAGTTGCTCGCTATAATTTGTGCTCATCGAACGCAGACATTCGAGGAATCAATCGGTTTCCAAATTTGTATTCGCTCATTAAAAAAAAAAAAAAACATGATTTTTCGTACTTGATTCTTTTTTTTCTTGTTATTTCATTACTAAAACGATTAAAATAAGTATTTTTTTATGTTATAAATAAATTTACAATCTGTGGCGTCGTCGTCCGTATATATTAATAGCAGACTAATCATTATACGTATAATTGAACATGCGCACTCGCGACATATGTGCTTTTATTGTTTACATGAAGATATGTGTGCAAATCGAGTGGTTTCGTTCTGATCCGTTCGTGTGGCCAAATTTCGCGTTTTCTTGCAGAGCGTATATTCATCATGCATGATACGACGTATCGTTCCATTTTTCAAAATCTAACCATTCACACCCTCGTCGGAACAATGTCCACAATGGGGTTTTTTTTAGATTTATAGATTTGCGACTTTTTCTGGAAGAAACAAAAGAAAAAACTACCTGTTTGATTGATTTTTTTCTTGTCAAAAAGTCTGACGCGTGAAACCAATTCGCGAGACTACACACGATCTTATTATTTCAAATGCGTCTGTCCTTTTTTTTTACGTTTTTCTAGAAACTCTCAATTTTTTATTTGAAGGGATGCGGAAAGAAAATATAAAAGTTTACAACTTTTGGTTGTCGAGGTTCCAGAATATGGCTGAGTTTTTGAAAAATTAGGAAAAGTCGAGTAAAACGATAAATGAAATTCTTTCCATTATTTCGAGTAAAATATAATCTGAGTACGGTGTGACGGGAGGGAGCAGCGATGATGTGAACGAGAAATGACTATTTGCACAAATCCCTCACCAACGTTCAGATAAAGATAGAGAATTCCACAGATAAATATACGATTCATCGAGAAAACAAAGTTGGCCCGTTAGTCGTTAATTGAAAGAAACGTAAATGAGAGAAAAAAAACACGATTACGCAAATAAAAGTGTGGCGTAGTGGAGGCTGTAGAATTGCACTAGGTTGAGCACAATGATTGTTTTATCGCTATTCCTCCACCACAATTCGTTCTATATGTTGGCTCTCGGGCAAGTGTCCACGATAGGAAATGATTTTGAAAATAGAATAACGACTAGTTTAATAATTTCGTCAAAAGCTCTATTAAAATCTGTTAATTCGAACATAAAATAGGTTTTTATAACTAAAACGAGTTCTCGCACAAGAAAGAGCGGAATTAATATGTAACATGTATGGGTGAAAAGATCTATACATACATATTTCTGGTTCATATATATGAAGCAAGAAATAACAACGTAGGAGTAATTAAAAGAAAAAACGAGTTTCGAAGCGTGCTTATCCGAACGAATGTTAAAATGGTGAATAAAAAACAAAAGTTTTCAATAAACCGATCGGCGTTGAGACAATAAAAAACGTAATGGAGAAAACATTTTTCCCGTAGCATCCATAACACGGGGAAGAATCTAGAAAATTATAATAGCGACTGAATCATAAGACCAGAATCTTGCGGATGTTTACCCTGTACACATTCCATACACTGTTCAGTTGTACACAATAAAACGGCATTGGAAAATACTGTATAAAGAAAGAAAAGAATTTACAAAATACTCTTCCTGCCAAAAGACACAATCGGCTCGGCTCGGAACGAGGGGTTTTTTCTATTTTTTTTACATTTCCACGGCCCATGAGATTCGAACGTTAATATATCAGGCAATTTACCAAAATCGATCGATAGAGATTCTAAATTACGAGACCGTTGTGAAAAAAACGAGACACTATCGACTCCAATGGAGATTCAATAAAAACCACAAGTTATTGAAAATTATTTTGTAGGAGCTTTTAACTGTGACCGAAACGAGAAACATATAGCCATTTTTTTTCCAAGTATACGTGAATTTAACTTGACGGAATTTAAGATCGAAACCATGTCCAGAGTTCTCCTATTATTTTTTCCTTCTTGCTTTTCTTGTCCCTCGATCGAAGTCAGTATTAACGTGCATACCATTCTTTACGCTATTCCGACTTGATAATACTTCGTTCGAATGGAATCAATGGAAAAAAAAATTTATAATTTAAAAAATAACCAGAAATTCATTTTAAAAACGGAAATAAGAAAGTCTCTGGACATAGGAAAATGGCAAATGGAAAAATGTCTGAAATGATCGGAAAGCAACGAAAATAATGGGCGCATCAAGGTGGATTCGATGAGAATTGAAAAAATGATCAACAGTAATAATCGAAAGTACGCGCGCACTAAATTTTTGCTATGTATAGGTGTGAGGCCTCGTTAAATTTCGATTCAAAGCTCGACGGTTCAGGAAAAGTTGACCGAAAACTTTCGAAATAAAATTGGGATTTCATTAGTTGAATAGTTTCATGGGAGTCGAAATCCTCCAAGACAATTCCATTGTTGACTAAAAAGGAAAAAAAAAATCCGTATGAAGTTAATATTTTGTTTGCCAGCTGATCGAGGACTAAAACAGCAAATTGGGATGAAAAGTGTGATCGTCAATGAAATTTATAGAAGAAAGGAATAAATAGGTGTCTGGTAAGAGAAAAAAGGCCAAAGAATATTGACGCACGAATCGATATGTCAGTGAAAAGGGTGGGAGAGGGGCAGGGGGCAAGCATTTCATGTCCATCGACTATTCGATATGGCATCGTCGTCGGTTAAATCCGGGATAAGCGTTTGCACACACAGACACACGCACGCATACTTACACACACTACACACGAAAACTTGTGTGCACATTCGTCTTATATATTCTCATCCGTGTAGACGATTATCGAAAAGTCACGAGAGGGAGGTTCATTTACCCGTTGACATCTACATTCTGTGTCACATATAGTCGTATGATACAATCGTGATTCTAGTCCTCATCGACGTTCATTATTCCTGTTTCATTATCCTTCTGGGTATATCTTTTCTTTTGCCTTTCCCTCGCTCTCTCCCTCTTTCTCTTTCTTTCTCTCTCTCTCTCTCTCTCTCTCTCTCGGTCTCATTCGCTCTCTCGGTCACACACACTTTTTTTTCTGCTGCTGTTTCAGACGTTTGTCAAACGGTGCAACGGTACGATATACGCAAGCGATGGAAGTATGATGCCACACCGTTTGACTTGTTTTTATCAGCATATTGGCTGGTAACTTAAGGTGACAACTCCACGACATTAATGAGAAGATGGATCGATGATACTAGACGAAGGTAGAAACGAAGTCACAAGAGCTCGTATTGACGCAGGTGCATACGTTGAATGATGTCTCGACAGTCGTTGAACACTCTTTTGATGTTTTCCGTGTCGACGGCGCACGTGAAATGTGGGTAACAATAATGCTTGCCATCCCCGCTTGCCGTACTTATGCGCTGCAAATCAATTTCAATGTTCTTTATTTAGTTCCATCCTCGGTTTTCAATATTTTTCACTGCCTTCAAATATCTCGTTAGAGCTCAATATTCGCTTTTTAAACTTTGTTATATGAGACTCTATCAATGGTGCGATGACTCACGCAAAAGGTACTTAACTTGACGTACTTAATATTAACGTTCCTGACATCAATCGTTTTTTCAACGAGTAATCGTTAAAATTGTAATTAATTCAGACAAAAAAAACCAAATGCAATAATCGCATTTTTATTTCGAACATTGCAGTTGCTCACTAACGAGACGCATCTGTAGTTGTCTATCGTGGTGACTGAAAAGTCTTGTCAAAAAGTTTGACTCCCGCGTATAAAAATTCTATCGGCAAATTTCAAAGTTGATATGTGTGCAGCGTAATTTTTTTCTCAAAATAAATTCCTTGTGGAATCGAATAAATTAGACTTTTCAATCGTTTGGAATGTAACATCTTTGCTATGGATATACTCACGAGAAACTCGTCCCTGATGAAATATTTGGCTCTTATAACTTCCGGCGGTTCCGTTGGATCCGCAACTACTCCGGGCTCGACCGGCGTCTGATACCGCGAAAATTCTGGAAAGTAATCCTCCAATTTGTGCTTACCCGCCTTGACTTTTTCCGCCAAAAGATCTTGCTTGTTTAAAAACAATATTACAGAAATTGTGCGGAGCCATCTGCGAAAAACAAGAGAACATTTAGAATTATTGAAACGATTTAATAAAAAGAGGGAGAAAAGTGTTGAAATTAATTTAAACATAATCTTTTGGCCATAACGACTTACCGATTGTTCCAAATACTTTTAAACAGATCAAGACTCTCCCTAAGTCTCAGTTTAGTTGGATCTTCTCTGAGCACCATATTGTAGCTACTGCATGCTGTTACGAATATTATCGCCGTGACATCGTTGAAACACTGTATCCATTTTCTCCTCTCGTCACGTTGACCACCAACGTCGAACATGCTGAAAAATTTCAAGTTACGATTAACTAACAAAGTATCTTTGAAAAAAATTAGAGAGACTGAGACCGAGACTGAGTCAATAGAAAAAAAAAGAACTTTATCGTTATGAGAAACTCAAATGAACCGTTTATTGAATTATTTTGTATTTCAAGGCGAAAATCATTGCGACCAAGAAAAAAGATTCTGTTTTTTATAAAATTGATGAAATTATCGGTCGCTTATGAAAAAAAAAAAACATTTGAAATCAATTGTCAAAGAATAACTTACTGAAAATTAACTTTGTCGACTTGAAACCGTGTTTCAAAAATTCCCGAAGTAAGAACTCGACACCTCAGGATATCCTGAAAGCATGATAAAAAATAAGTTGTCGATGTATTGAGAAACAACAAGGTGGAGACTTTTCGGATGGAAACTCACTTGTTCCGTTGGCGTGTAGTCCGGTTTTTTTACAATAGCAACTTTGTCTAGAAAACTGTAAACAGAGAAAAGTCTCGATTAGGAAACGCGTCTTTTTGGATAAAAATGATGGCTACACATGTATAATTCGATCTGTTTATCTACCACGAATATTGAATTTCGAAACGCCGATTTTAGAAGCAATATCGCTTTTCCGATAATCCTAGTGACTACCTAGTTGAGTTATTTATGTATACGTATGTATGAATCGATTATCAGGAATGACCCAACAACAACATGGTAAGCCATGACAGAAAAAAATGATCCGAACTTTTGAACATTTATAGTTTTGTTTGTACGTTGTTTAATACAACAAACGGGATTGATTTCTGGAGTGAATGTTTTAGGGTAAATCTGGTACACACATTCAATTACCGAAACATCTATCTTTGCCACTCGGTTCGCTCGGCTCGAGGTACATCAAAACCTAATAATAAGACTGTGAATAATAGACGAAGATAAGGGAGTTAGAGTTCTCTTATGGCACAAGAAGGGGAGAACATTTTCTCGGTACGAGAAAAGGCCGAAAGAAGGATGAAAGGGAAAAGAGAAAAAAACGGAGAGGAAGAGAGAGAAGAAGAAACTGAGTGAGATGCCCCGAAGAGGCAAATCGATCGCGGGTGGCAGCGTCCTACCCTAACCCCAACCGTCTCCGGCCACCCTCGGCCGCGGTACACCTCCTCTCTTCTGGCGACCCTCTGCCTCTCTCTCTCTCTCTCTCTTTCTCTCTCTCTCTCTCTTTCTGCCTCCCACTTTTTATCCGGGTCATGGGTCACTGCCACCGCTGCCCGTTATCAATCGTACGTGCAAACTCTTCTTTGCATGTATACGAATATATGTACAGCAGGGTTCACAGCAGAAACGTGAAGCGAACCGTACAGAGAAAGAGAGAAACAGAAGGGGGAGCGAGAGGGGCAGAGAGAGAGAGAGAGAGAGCGAGAGGGAGAGCGAGATAGAGGCGTATGTACTCAACTAGGCACGTGTTTGTGCGCGCCTACGTTCAGGCGTTTATGCAAGCTTTATAAAACTCGGAGCAAAAAAAAATACATATTTTCTCAACTGGTCGACTAAAAAAAAATCTAAAATAAATACGATTTTCCACACGATGAATAAACAAGCTCTCTCGTTATTTTGTTTTACCTTCGTCCATGCGAGAGGAATTGGAGATATTGCCATATTTTCCAGTGGATCTGTAATTAACTGTGTAGCCGATTGGCAAAAATAAGGATGGAATCCCTTAAGCCGTATTTTATTGAAGAATTTCGTAGATTCGACACTCGACTACCGTGCAATGCCGTTTTTGGCAAGGGAATCAGAGTCGTTTGCGCCAAATTTAAATCGTAGTTCCTCGTAAATAATTCTACTGCTTTCCGAATCACGACTTTGATGAATAGTCAATATTCGTGACTGATTTTCAAAAAATAGTCACGAATCAATTGTCTTTCCAACACAATTGGCTCACTCGGGAATTGTAGAATTTGGAAAAGTGACAATTTGCGTTTCATTTGTGAAAAGTTAAACTTTTGGACCTTCGAGATAAATTGATGTTAATGAACACTTCCCAGATTCATTCCTATTGGAAATACTATGTCGATAACCTTTTGGTACAAATAGAATCTGTAACGGTCTTCTCAACGATGCTGTAACACGTAGGTTCGTGGAATTCACGAAAATAACTTAAATTGCATGGCTGGGATCCGACAGGTTACGTGCGAACACGAACCCACTTTGCCAATTCAATACATAATTATGGATAATTAAATCGTACGCTAATTCCGAAGGCAGTTCGCATGAGCGAAGCTTTTACTGGACAAGAATTCGCATCGAGATGAAGGTGTGTATTGTTTCCTCAAACATCATAACAATAAAATGTCCCATTACGTATTAACTTTCTGTATGAACCGATAATAATTTTCAATGGGTTTCAATTATTTCATGGCGCCGTTTGACGACGTACAAATAAACTCAATCGCATAATCATTCCTTTCGAATAAAAAATATCGATCGACGTTGCAACGATAATGCAATTCGATGCATGAGAGAAATTATTGCCGTCGAGATTAAGCGACACTCCAAAGCAATGTTTTAGATTGTATGCAGTAATGTTTCTCCGGTCTGAGGAATTCGGATTACCACCAAAACGTACGTACATTAGTACGTTGTTTACTAATTTACATTTCTTTGCCTGGCGACGGTGATTTTTACTAATGAGTATGCATAGAAAAAATATTTTTCGTCGGTTGATCATTGCCCTCGAGTTTTTGAAAGTGAAATTGTCGGATGCCACTTGACCAATTCGGAAACGAGCAGTTTTCACCGCCCCAGGAAAGCGGCACAAATGAGCCAAGACTCTTCTATTTCGATCGGACGCGGCGATATCGGGGAAAATTTCTACTTCCTAATGTTTCGGCTTCCCAGTCGATATTACATTTTTATTTTTTTATTCCTATTCTATTTATGGTCAAGTTTCTCATTGTGTGTTAGGGTTTCGTAAGAATCTATCGTCGCAGAGAAGTTTGTCGATACGACGAGAGTATCTAACGAATCATCTCGCAGTGCTGCCCACCGAAGGGGCATCGATAGGAATCTCCTCGGCTGTGATGCGATGGGCCAGCGAGAATATGCGTAAAGTCTCGCATTCGTATACTATGAGAATTGTCCGTCAGAACCAGCTAGAAATGGAGACTAAACGCACACGCATAACAGCAAAGTATTTTGGGCATGAATTCATAAAGGCAGAGCTCGAGTCGGCTGGGATTGCAATAAAAACACTCGGAAACATGATCAATTTTTCATTGGTCTTTGGCCCTGAAGCGAACCCGGGACTCGCCCCGCGTACACCAGCCCCCGCACTTATCCGCTGGAACATCGACTCTCCCTTTATACACCGTCGAAGCCTCGATGAGAGTTGAAACAATTCTGAACAAAGTTACGATGAAACTGATGCGTATTCCAAGTCCGGAAATATTCGATTGAATGTTGTGTAAACTGTTGGCCATAAGAACTACGTGAATGTAATGGAAATGCGTGTGTGTGAGTAATACAAATATCGTTTGTACTGGCGATCAGTAAGTTTGGAAATAACGACGTCGAGTCATCATGAAAAAAAAGGAGATCGCTCATAGTGATCCTCAGCGACGTAAGTGCCACTCTCTGGCGGGAGAGTTTTGTACTAAAATATGTACAGTAAGGTACGTTAAGAGTTTCAATCAATATTTGCTACCTTTACCGCGATCGACTTTCCAGCATGTCTACGTTAAGCATCGCAACAGTGTATATATTTGGAAATGAAAGGAAATATATCAGAAGAGACAAGCCGCGAGAATCGTTGAGCGTACACATTTCTGTTGTTTCCTTTTGGAACGTGACGCAAATCTCGAGTTCGTAGCAAATCCGAGGGACAATAAATAACCGAGCAATTTGCTTCGTTGACAATCCAAAGAATCCGGGGGGACCTAAGTGAACCGCGCTCACATCCGCGATCTGATTGTCATGCGTTTTTTTGGCACTCCCAAAAGTCGCGTGGGTGGGCGAACTCGGATGAAAAATAAATAGGAATTTTCAATCAGTCGGTCGAGGAAACGGAGTTGTCGATTAATATCGTAATTGTTTCCAGCTTATTTCAGTGAATTGTTCACTTCGCTTGAATGACGGACAGAAATAAAAGAGGAAATGAACCATGCGGATCGTTGAGTGAGGAAAACGATAATGAAAAAAAAGCTCGTCGCATAGATTTCGAAGAAAAATGCACGGGTCTGCACTTCGTTAAACAACTGCAATGGAATTGAATGAAACTATGAATTGAGTGTTTTTGATGCTGACAAAGAAGAAGATCGCGAGGAAGAGGAAAAGTACGGGAGGCAGGCGATTGTACAAAAGTTGCTGCGTGGCTACAGCTGCAGTGGCCAATAGGTCATTGCAAAGGGGTTGAATCTGAATGCACGAGTTTTTTCGTATCGCGTATTGAATTCCGAGGATTTCGAAAGTATATTTGCCACGTTTGTGTCTACGTTATCCATTGCGGCAGTTGCTACGGGGGTATTATTCTATCGAGCAGCGTTTACCGGATCCGAGGTTCTTGCTGAAAGTCCATCAGACCCGAACTCGATTTGTGACGAGAAATTCGGTGAATGGAGTTGCATTTTTTCTTTAAAACTTCGATTGCAGTGAAACCGATCGCGTTCCCTGCGACATTGAGTTTTCTATTTTTCGCAAAGTCGGCAATTGTACGACTATTTGAAAACAAAATTCTCGAAAAATGCTCATTTCATCGAGAGTTACGAGCCCGTAAATTTGACCGAGCTTACTTGGCTGCACGAACGAATTTCGTGATACAAAATGAAGTACTGCACGCTCCTGGGATTTAGAGGACATAAAATCTCGTGTAAAATGTGTTTGACACAGCTCCTTTCAAATTTGGGCCCCGAATACGTAAATAGTCACATATGCAGAAACGTGCACATACGTAGCATGTATCTGGCATAGTCATTTTGGTCACTCGGTACCCAACACCGTTAATTGACAAATGGGAATATATGCTTTGGACATAACGAGTACGGGGATGCCAATAATTAGAGCCATATTCGGTTTCCCCACAGCAGCAAGGTCCAATCCCTGTTTCTGATTAGCTCACGTAATAAACGTTATTTCGAAGATGTACGTTGCTTGCTATGCTCTAGTCGGCGTCGCCGATTGAGAACCCGATGCCTTTCGGTCCAGGCAGCGAATAATCAAAATAGAGGCTGATTACATACTCGCGCGTTTATACGATTAACAGTTTTTTTGACATTCGATCGCAAAGTATAGTACCAGGAGGCTTATTATTCTGATTACGAAAATAGATTACGAGCTTTGGGAGCGAATAAATAAGCGAATGATGGTTGGAATGGACTGGAGATTTAAATTGGGCAACTCAACGATTTCATTATTCCCACGATAACAAGGAATTTGACGACGATGGTCATTCTGACTCTCGGTTCCAATAAATTCCGGTATTGCTCGAAAGAAACGAAAAATACTTCGAGTATATACTTTCGAAAGTGAATTCGCAAATATTTTTCTCGTATTCGTGGCCGATGAAGTAGGATTTGGTTTGAAAAATAAAAACTACAAAATTTTGCCATGATTGTTGTTAAATATTTTTCGAGACGCGAGACAGGAAAAAAATGTGTTTGCACAATTCTCTTGCGTTACGACTCGCTGGGAAAATGGCGCTTAACACTTGCATTTACTCAACGGTTCTCTCGTGTTTCTCGATTTTTTTAGCACAACCTGTATCTTCATCCGCACGATCACACACGTAGCGTGAGCTTATTGTCATTTTGCAAGAGCGGGTATTTCGAAGCATCCCAAAAATACATTCCGCTATTTATAAACTCGGAACGTATTAGCGCGGCAGAGCGGGGAAGAAACAGGAAGGAGGTTTTTGTGTGTGCCGTGGAGTGTGGAGCGTATAAGCCGCACGATCATCGGCGACCAAGACGACAACTTTGGCCGCACCGACGTTAACAGGGTGTCGAAATTTATGCAGAAAGCTCCTTCATTCTCATTTTTTTCTGGTCTTTCCACTATTTGCCGTGAAAGTAAAAAGACGCGATAATTTCACACTCGTTATTGACGATTTACCTGTCAATCCTGGATTTCGGTAAATGAAATCCAACAAGATTTTTTCTCAATCCCGCATTTTCTACTATCGTAGGTCGTAGCGTGAGTTTCTTGATAAACGACAAAAATGGAACGTTTCATCAAGTTCGTAATCTTCGCTCGGACTCAATTCAAATTTTTGGCACTCGGACGAAATAATTTTACTTCAAATTGCAGGCAAGGGATTCATATCACATGTGCGAATGTTTGACCTGAGAAATTTGTCCGCTTTCTTCTTCACATACTTTGCATTTCATCCTCCGTGATAGCACCAGGTCATATTGACCCATACTTTTTTTCAGACACAATTATTCTTACCCCTACGAAATCCAAACAGTTTCGAAAACTGAGAACAATTTCGTAATAAAAAAAAAAAANAAAAAAAAAAAAAAAAACATCGAGGAAAATCAATGAAGAAAAGTTTGACGAAGTATGTATCGAAAAAATATTTCATGGCAGGAATGAAAAAAAAATTCCTGAAAGCTCTTGAAAATGAAAGTCGTACAATAATCGATCTCAACGATGAACAAGAAATGAAGATTTTGAAAAAAATTTGATCAACTCCTCAACGTGCAAATATACAAGTATAGCGTGACAATAAAGATGTTGATCCAAATGAACTTAAACACGAGAAGATTATGAATAATTATGTACAGTAATGCGGCAGCATTGAGTGTGCGATCGCCAGCAACGATAACGTGAATATCAGAAGAGCGCAAATTTCGCTAAATTGCACAAGCACATTTGACTGTCGTTTTTTTCTTTTTTTTTTCGTTGTAGACGCAAATACGCATATCCAGACGTTGTGGAAGATGATTCCCGTATACCGCACAAGCATGCACCCACACACATTTGTGCGTATAATATCGCGAAGGCCTGATCTAAATATAGACAAACGAGGAGTATAATTAAAGTGTTTGACGATTTGACAAGCGCGAAGCGAAGTCACATGCGACGGCTGTTTGGCTAAGCGGATAAGCTTCTGTTTACGCCTGACATTTGCGCCTCTGTCTAACAACACCATATCCACCACGAGGGCACAGATATGCAACGAATTCTCCCAGCAGCATTTACATCCAACGAACAGGATCGCGATATGGATTTTTTTTTGTCTTGGGACATGGCTCTGGATTACAAAGCACTAAATTTTATAAAATTGGCTATTGAAATATCTTTTATTTTCATCGCAACTCCTCTCCCATTTGGTTCCTTTATTTATTCGTTCTTAAATTTCATCCTCAGCCTTATTTATCTGCTCGTTCAATTTTCTTTTTTTTCTGCTATTCGAGAAAATTCATTGCTGCTCATGTCCGAGTTCTCACTGAATCCTTCTCCGCGTCTTTATTCTCATTATCGACTCCCACACGTGTACTACGCATGAATGGATATACTAAATTATAATGATTTGATCCGAGCCGAAAATAAATCGAGGGAGATGTCACCGTGCAGTGAATATGAATATGAAAAATGATAATGGGCGGAGATATTGGTCCAGCGATAAGAACGCGGATTTATGGAACTTTTTCCTTCCTCGTATATACACGAGAAAGAATTTCATTCGTATATCGAATCGAATAACCCGATTCGTACGTTTGCACGTTGAGTAAAGATTTTGTAAAGAGTATCCGCAGGTTAATGTGGCTGCATATTGTAAATTCAGTTTTGTGAGAACGTAAAAACATTTTTATATCACGAGTGGGTTAAACTTGAATTTGCGATCGAATAACTTGCCACTGCTGCATTATTTTTGCATTTCGTCATGCCTGTTATGGGCTACGGGCATCCTTGTATTTGATCTCTGAACGGATAAACCAATTTGTTGATCGAAGAACGAATCATTGCAATGAAAAATGCTTTTTGCATTATTTTCTTCGTTCAGACCAAATTGAAACAGTTTTACGAGCAACCGGTGGAGAATTTCCTTAATGAGTGAGTCTCAAAACTGTTGAGTAAGACGAGCAATCGTTAGATGAATTGTTGGTGAAGGAAAAAAGGATTTTTCAACGATGATGAAAATAAAGTGATTTTTTTTTGTTTCAACGTAAAAATCTTTGGGATCGTGAGCGTGGGCATTTGATGCATTTGGTATATAAATATAAAAGACGTATGTGACTGTGGCACAGCAGGTCGTGTCCCGGTTGTCCTCTTAAAGCGATTACCTCGTTAAGGCATTGTCTCTATTGATATACATCGAACCGGTGTCACGAGTCGTCATCGTCATGTTCGTCCAAGTTTTTATCGCTCGAGACGTTCTGTTTATAAACATACGAAACTGACGTGCTTCCTCGATTTAACACGTTTCTTAATCGCAAGTATCATTCCCGCATTTCATTACATCGTAACCAGGTAAATTGAGTGAATTTTTCATTAAAGGAACGCACTGAAACCATGAGAATTTCTGATTCCAGAATCGACGACCGAACGTTACTCTCATAACCCACGAAACGTGGTTCATTTTTGAACCCGTCCTCGCGTCTAAACTATTACAGTGGGAAAATCGTAGTCAGGAACTTTTTTGTAGGAAATTTGATGCTCTAAAAAATCAGTCCTCTGTAATTTTGCTCTAGCTCCAACCGTTTGGACAGTAAACGCCGTAGAAGAGGGCAGCGTCACCTCGAATGATTCACCAACATTTAATAATAACTTTTTGGTTGAAAATGGTTGAAAAAGTTAGTCAATGTACCAGCTGATTCTAATGTCTTTGGATCGGATATTGTCTGCAAATTTAGCAAGCAAAATAATAAAAGAAAAAGATAATCGAAAAGAGAGCTCGTGGGAGCCCACCCACGATGCAATTGGAGCGCTACATTTCTCTCTCGCATTTTTGCTTTCTCTCCTTCTCTCTCCCACTGTTCTACATGCATACGTGCCGAACAAACCGAAGCAGAAGTTGAAAGCAACGCGACAGGAATAGCTGAACCTACGCGGTTCGAATGCCTACCGCTTCAAACTTATCAGAAACACTATAGTTTCTTCGCATCTTTTAACTTTTTTATCCGCCACAATTCAGCGTCAACTCGATGCCCGATGCCATACGTTAGAGAAAATTATGCGCGATGAAATATGGATTCGTACTTTCCACTTTTTACCTATCAAAGCTTAATCATCAAAGAAGGTGTGCGAAAAAAAAACGCGTGCCATGCGACTGAATGGGAATTCACGTCACGCGGACCAGTCATCGTTGAAATGTTTTTTCCTCTTGTCCCACGTCACGCACGTAAAAAGTGTAATGGAACGTCAAGACTAATAATGTAGCAACTGGAATAATTTCATTGAAAATATTTGTCGTACAAACTCGCAGAGGTGCCAGGTCCCCAGAACTAATTATATGTTTCCTTTAGAATCGGGCTCGTCTCTGTTGGCAAATCGAGTAATTCGATAGAAAATTATAACAAAATTATGAAAATTTGATGATAATATTTCGAGCAGCGATGCAACGAATAATTTGTATCGATTTTCCCGAAGCTTTGTTTCTCTCTTGACACTGCACATGTGTAGGTGTATCCTAAAGGAAACTCTTCGGAAAATATGTCCACCGGTATCATCGCACCACGAGCGCGTTATCAAACGTACGAGCTTGCGTTTTTTTTTCGCCATTTTTTTTTATCGCGATCGCAGCCAGATACCGCTCGCGTTGTGTGACACGATAATGGAAACTTGTCTCTACGTGTATGTGCGTACTCGCTGCGTGGGATACGATGACGCAACCGTGAAAGGATCCCTATTCCCCGAGAGAGAGAGAGAGAGAGAGGAAGAAAGCGAACAAGTTCGATTTTTTTTCGCAGATCGAAAACCCAAGTCCGAAACCCAACACGATGAAAAAAAAACATCCAATCGGAAGCTGCGTCTGGGAATCGAATAACAAAGTATGAAAATCACCAAATTCAATGAAAACATGGCTTTGCGTGAACAGCGTTAGAACGGCTGCCGATGAATTTCGTAAACGTGCAACGAATGTAGAAAACGTGAGTCAAAAATAGAAACAATGCCTTTGAATTGTGGATCGACGTAAAAAGGTGATTCGACACAACTAATTGATTAAAAAAAAGAGAAGGCAAGCGGTGGTCCATTGAATGGGGGCAGAGATGCATCCATGGCAGCTGCAAGGATTGATTTCCATGGAACATCAAAGTAATAAATGGACAATTCTATTTCGGTATTACTAGAACGTCGGACAGTGTGAATAAAAATTTATCGACCAAAACAAAATTTGTTCCTTGAATGAAAATATTTGTGACGGAATGATTTGTGAATGTCCGAAAGAGTTATTGGTCGGTGGAAAAAAGTCCGTCGCACCCGAACAAATTAAGGTGATCTGTCAGTTGTACAGTCGGTGAAATGCACGTTTCATTCGGAGAAACTTGATATTCGAAGAGAAAAATACGAGTTGCGTTGTTTTCCCTTCACCGGAAAAGATCAAGGACGTCCTAGAAAAACGGGACACTGCTTTATCGTCTTTTCTTCCTCACCACGCGATGAATGGATTCCCTTGATATTAATACCACAAAATATTGTTCAAAGTAACTTCAGCAGTACGAAACCATTTGCTTGATTCGTTCGGGTTCGGTTCAATAGCAACTTCACTTGCCAGTCAACAATTTTCTTATCTTGGTGCAAATCACTCGAATTCTTCCATAATTTGATGCTCGAGAAACCTTGTGTCACTGGGTTTCGGGAGAAGCGCAAAGCTCGAAACTCGTTTGAGAACGGTTTTCTACATGTGCAAGGATAATGGCTCCCCAGTCGTGCATGTACTGTGCAGCAGATTGCATCACAATTGAAGAGGGACCAATGCGTAAGCGTTTGCCGTCGTTCTGCTTGAGCGTGCTCGAAGGTTTCGTTAGCCATTTGCTGTATCAACGCAAGTTTTTCTACTTCCTCGGCACACGCTGTACATGGGGAATAAGACGTCCGGAGGCACATATAATGGGAAAGAATGGAAACAAAGAGCGTTGAGCGAGGGAATAAGAATTATTCGAAACCCAGAAACCTCGTGTGTGTTGGAAAAACAATTCACAAGAGTAAATAGCAATTTGCTATTTGTTTACAAAGAGCAAAATTCCACAGGAGCAATATTGTGGAGCATAAAATTCCCTCCGAGAAAACGGCACAGTTCCATTTGTTGTAGTTCGTGGCTGGAGGAGCGGAGCGCGAAAAAATATTTGATTTTCGAGGGCGAACATTTTTTTGAAGGATTGTTTCAATCCGCTCTCCTGGCTGAACTTCTCAAGATAGGAAAGCCCCGTCAGAAACTTTTTTGTAGGAAATTTTACGCTCTACAAAATTGCTCCTGTGGTGTTTCGTCGTATCTTTAACCATTTCGACAGTATACTCGATTAAAGTGCGCGTTTTCTCTGACGTTTGAGTTTGATAATTCATCGATCACTAGAAGCCGGAGAAAGCTGCATGGAAAATATTATTAGACTGTACGACGCAGCATTTAATCCTGAACTAACGTTGTGGATAGTTTCCTTCTTGTCTAACGATTTTTTCACGACGTTCGACGTCGTCACTCTCGTTTGCTCGTTCCATTCCAAGTTTTCTTCACAAACCCATCATTCTTGTTGCAGCAACCGATAATTATTGTGAGAATTCAATACACGCTCTCACGAAACCATCAAGTTTCAATTAATTACATATTTACCAAAAAGCAATGACAAGCTACCAAGGCGATTCAGTGACTCCAATGGAATAATTTGTATGTGTTGCAGAAAAAAAAAAATTCTCGGTTTAAGAGAAATAGCCAGCAAATATGACATTTTCTTTGAATAAATTTAGCTCGTGCCAATTTCGTACTCCTACACGATTACAAGTGAGCTCTCGAGGACATATTTTCGTTCTGCGGATACTGTCCTCGGCTGTTTAATTTCGTATAACTGGCCGGAGCAAGCTTGATACACGACTATTATCACGATCATTACGATTTTTATTGACCCTTCCTTTTTCGAAATCCTATCAGCCAATTACGACGATTTCGATATACGAAAAAAAAAGTATTCCTCACTGAACGTTGCGAATCCCACGTTGTGACTTTTTTTTTCAAGAGTGGAAAATTTTGTCCAGTCTTGATGAAAATTGTACTCGGAGAATCAATTCCAATTTATTTTCAATCTGAACCTCAATCTTGACATTAAATTTTCGCTAAGAACCGACTATTCGTTTCAATGTTTTTCGTTTCATATTTATTTAAAATAACGTGAATAATTAGACTTACTATTTGGCGCAGTCGATGAGCTGGTACTCGTTGCTTCTTTCGAAGCTTTGTTGTACGCCTCGATCTTTCCATAGGGTTTCTACAATTTCGTAGAACTCCTGAAATAAAAGAAAAAAGAATTCAAGTCAAGGTGAAAAAGACAAAAGTCTCGTGACGATTTGCAATTAAAAATCAATCCATTTCCCTGCAGCACTTCGTAAGAATGAAAAACATTCAATTTTTTCTTTATTCGAAAAATTCCAAGTATGAATAAGTTATAAAAACAAAGTCGAATGCTAGTTTGTGTGTACCGGCTTCAAAGAGTGCCAGCATGAACATTGTCATCGACGAAAGGGAGGTTCATCTTCAAAGGGCTAAAATTAGATAGGTCGTAGCAGCAGCATCGTGTCGATGCTTGAGATGCTAGACAAAGTATTATATTCCAGTAAAGATAAAACAGGTTCAATCATTTGTCACACGAGAAGATAATTTTTTTTTCCTTCGTGACGTCAATTATTGGAGACCGTTCATTAAAGTGATACTAACTAATGAATATCCACACTCTGCTCGATATTGTTTCGAATCGAACAACCCATTATCTCAGAGTCCGCAGTTTCGAGAATTAATCGCCCGAAAACTATTGAACAGAATTTTTGAGTTAATTGCATAAAATTGCAGCCAACCGAATTCTGAAAATTGTGACAATTGAAATGACAACATTCATCAACCGGCATGAATATTTCGCAGGAATCCGGAGCCTGATTGATGGAAGAAATTCCATCACGTGTGGAAAAATATTAAATTTTCGAAGAGAAATGTCTCGTCCGCTTGTTCGTTGCGCACGGAGTCGACGGAAAAGTCTGTGCTCAGGATTTAGTCTATTTAAAAACTTGGAGCAGGAAGAATCTTGACAACGGTTTGATAATTGAGAAGAAAAACTTGATTACTTAATATTCTGAATCTCTGTAAAATCATATGTGACATTATTTTGTGATAAGAACGATGTTAATCCCTGGATGAAATATCGGATGATGAGTGTGGGGGAAACAACGAGGTCAGGTGAAATATTGTTTTGGGGCTCGAAGGAAAGAGTAACGAGAGCATAACATAGCCGGTAGCAGCGAATGGAGTTGCGAAGTGCTGAGAGAGAAAGAGAGAAAGAAAGGGGTGGGTGAGGAGGGTGGAGGGTGGAGTGGATGTTGGCAAATCATGTTCGCTCTAGTGCAGGGGGTTTATTAATATATTCCCTCATCGACGTGTGAGCCTGTGAAGGTGTGGGGCTAGCCGACACCCTGAGAGAGTCGACGAGCGGTATCCGGCGATACCGACGGTCTATAGTGTTAGTGGCCGATGTCATCGACATGATTGATCCATCGATTCCCCGTTGTCACAATGAACGGCCGACCGAAGTTCCTTTCATTTTTTTCCTTTTTTTTTCTTCAACAACGTGAACAGAGCTTAAGCTTCGTGGACCCCTTCCCGATTAGACTACAGGTCGTCATCGTCGTCGTCGTCAATTGTCAATCGATCCTTTTTCGCAACGAAGAAAAAAAGAGACACGCGAGCAACAACAAAAATTAAACGAGCATACGACAATGACGTGCCCATGAATGACCAATAACCGCAAACTATAATCGATCAGTCAATAAATCATTTTTTTCTTTGCTAATTCTTCAACTATAGCCACGTTTCTGCGGCTCGAGATGAAAAAATGAAAAAAAAAAAACGCGCTATGATAGCGTGACATGGCGCGTTCTATTTTGTTTCCTTTTTTCGCAAGGAAGAATGAGGCTCGCCTAGTGGGCGTTTATCGAGTATCGATTCATAATTTTTTCTTGCATGCTGCCACTCCATGGAATTGACATCTGCACGTTTATTCTTCTGAAATGACTATTTTTGCAACCGGCAACCCGTCGATAATGTGTAAAAGCGATTTTCAAAAATCATGCAACCGTCATTGGGAATTTGTCAACTTGAGTCTCTGTCTGTGATTTATGAGAAAAAAAAACCGTTCCAACGCGATGATCCAAGGCTTTGTTACGACTGTTCGAAAAATGGATATTTCAGGCTTTAACGATCCATGAATTTCAATTTCCTTTCGGAATCACATGGAGCGTAAAAAATGAATTTTTCGTTGGGATGAAGGTCGTGTCGTTGGGACGCAACGAAATGATTTTTATTATTTGTTTTTTTTTTTTTCAGCAAAGCCCGAGATCCATCAGTAGCGTAGGAACGATCATTGAGCAGAGTTTGTGTTTGGAAACGAGAGAAAGAATGAGCAAAAAACTGGCAATTTGCGAATAAAAAACTCGACGTAATATTTTTCTTCGATTTTCTTTCTTCCTCCTTCGGTTTTGTCTCGAGGTACAAAATGTTGTATTTATGGAAATCTATGAGCAAGTCACGATGATGGTCAGACAACAAAGGGGTAAAGAAAATTTTGTTGCCCTGTACGCGATACCGCGAATCTAGCATGTCGTCGATCGCTCGCAAGTTTTCGCCTTCCGGCCTGCACAGAGTCGAGACTCGAAATAAACGGCGCCTTCTCTTTCCAACTGTGTGCATCTGTGCTCGTTCACACCACCGCGCGTTGGTCTTTGTGCCCGCGTGCGCACGCGCGCCTGCGTGCGGAGTTTATCATTCCGAGGAAAGCCATATCGTGATGGCGAGCAGTGAGCTCGTCGTTTCATACCCAAATCTGCCTCTTCTGCCCCTCGAATTTCCCGGCCATCTCTCGCCGCCAATTTTCCCTCATTTCAAAGCGTTTTCATTACTCCCTGACAATCAAATTGATTGTGTGAAACGAAGAAAAATCAAATAAACCGAAAAACAATGCCCGTAAAAAACCGCGGAGTTATCCCGAATGCAAATTATTGTTCGTTTCAACGAGAACACCGAAAATCAGTGGAGTCGGGGGTGAAGAGATCAAACCACAAAATTCTCAACGAAAAAAAAAATAAAAAAAATTCTCCGAACGATAAACAATAATCGCGAGACTCAACGAATGGCATTTCGTTGATTGATATTTGGGAAATACTTTCATCACACTCTGCGCCACGCAGTGGTCGGAGCCAGAAGCTTCAACGTGGAGCCCTCGAATAAACGTAATTGAAAAGTTTCATTAATTTCATTAGAAAACTGCGTTTCGATTGAAGCAAAAATTTGGTTGGAGCAAATTTAAACAAAAAAATGAAGCGGACGATTCTCAAATGAAAATAAATTTTTTTCTGGGTGTGGTTTCAATAATGTTAGTTATCGTGATGTATAGGTTACACAGATTTTATCCTTCAGGTCAGGTGTCTGTGAAAATAGTTACGAGGGACGTAGCCAACTCGAGTTTGAATGACGCAAAACACCAGGATTATTTAGTCGTCGAAAATTTTATTTCGAGAACACGTTTGCCGAGAGTTCCGCTCAATTTTCGTATGTAATATCAGAGTGTATAATAATATCTATAAGCAACGTTGTCCTCTTGCTTATGAAGTCGCTGAGGAGCTTCTCAGATTCACATTAATAAATTGCTTTATGAAATTCAACCGCAGGTGAAAATAATTTACAAGGCTGAGAATAACGCTATTGGTGCTCACGCCGGGGCCACAAATTTAAGTGTTTCTTTGTATAACAGAGCAAAAGCTCAACCATGTGGAATAATTTTTAACATTTTTCCAAATATTATTTCCATCCTTTTCGTTAACAAAACCTTTTAGACTTTTCATTGCATCCTGCTCCGGAATAATTCACCGACCAACGATTTTTACAATATTTCTCTCTGAAGTAAACATTTTTTTTGTAATTTGGTAAAAATTGTTTTTAACGTTTCGTCGCAAGAAAAATCGAAACTTTCTTAATTCCATCGATCCAAACACTTTTTCCCGAATGTCCAGAAATCGAGAGCCAGTTCGTGCGAGAGAACATTTGGAATTCGATAAACTAAGGTATTTGCTCGACAACAGCGAATAACGTTTATGAATTCGTTCTCATGGAGTATCGATAATTCATTTTCAATCTATCCTTCTCCCTCTCTCTCTCTCCCTCTCCCTCTCCCTCTGTCTCTCTCGATCGTGCATTCGTATACGAAGAAGGAACACGTACGTTTTCTCTACAATGAACAATCGTCCAGGTAGGAGGGCAGAGAAAAAGGAGAAGAATAACAAGAAGACATGAAAAAAAGTCAAGTTGTTCTTGCCCTGAATACGAAATGACCGATCGAGCTAGATCAACAGGGCTTTGTCGTTTACCAAACAAGCGTGTTGCACGATGAAGAAAAAAAAAAGCAAAGTCAAAGCAAGAGAACTGGCATGGAATTTAGATTTTTTTTTTGCATCGTGTTGCAATGCGATCAGCCCGAGATGGCGAAGACTCGTCCGATGTATCGACCACTAACTTGATTATGCATTTTCGCATCAAACTTAGAAAGAAACATTCTTACGAGACACAGGACGACGAACGAAACGACCAATTTAGTCGCGACTCCCAATTAGGAAAATTAAACGTTCGCCGCTCTTGTCGCGATGGCGATGATTGAAAAAACATTCGACATGATCCGTTAAAATAACGAAGAGCATTGTCGCAAACTACGATTCTCGTGTGATGATAAAAATGAAAAGTTGACAAATCATTTAGAAAATATGAGAAAAATCCTTCTGATTCGAAACTTTGGAATAAAACTGAGAAAATTCGAATTCAAAGGATCCCGATTGTTAAGGATTTGCAGTAGAGAGTTTATTGTCACAAAGGAGCCGAAATTTTCTTCTTTTTATTGGGTCTCGACTGTACGAGTTATATTTAAACGTTGTGTAACTCACCGCTGGATAATCGAAGTCTGGGGAAGACGAAACGTCCAATACGTAATCGACCCTACTTTGATTCGACGGATCTTCGAGCGTTACAGGTGGCGTTAGTGTGCTCATAGCGGTTGTTATCGTCTGAAAAAAATCGATATGATTATAAATCCGGATGTCCGTGAATGGAGGCCGAGGACGAGACAATGAACAAATTGAATTCAATGAAAATCGAGCAAGTGAATAAAATTTGGCTGTTATAATGAAAATACTAAATTTTCATTGTCCAATTATCTGAATTCTCTGAAATTGACAACGAATTGTCTCTCGAGGCGATGAAAATTTATTTTCAACAAAATTGAAAAAGAAAAATTGACATTTTCATTTTATTGTTCATTCGAGCCAGTTTCGTGTCTTTATACGAAATGCCCCTCGACAGGTGAAAGGTATAACCATCCTTTGCCTACTTTCGATGGAGGCCAGCACCGAGCGACCACTGCAACGAGCAATTCATCAAGAATACTAAGACAGCCAAGTACGTTAAGCTTTTAAATCGGTTTGGAAAAAAATGAAACAGTCATTGATGGCATATTCGTTACAATGACGTGAACTTTATTGAAACAAAAAGGAAAAAAGTATAGTATCAAGTATTTGAGCCTCCGAAATCAATTTCGAATTATTTCTATTTGGGAATTTCTTAAGATCGACATTCTGCTTGAATTGCTATTTCATTGAAAGCGAAAGGATGTCGTCAAAAAGTGGCGAATGATTCATAAACCCGTAGAATTTGAACTATGAAGAAAAAACAACACGCAATTTTCGTGTATTTTTAAAAACTGTCCAGAAACGAGCTGGAAATCTATTTTTATATGAACCTGAGTGTCTGGATATACGTCAGAATATTAAAAGACTTTCGCAACGTAATTATTTGGATGACATATTACAGAAGTCATTAACCCTTCGTGTGGCTCACGTGATTTTAGCTGTCACCTCGGATCGTATGATTCCAGATCATACGCTTTGATATGAGGATATTCCTCAATTCTGCTTAAAGGTCGTACAGTTTTTATAGCCAATAAATTTTTCGAATAAAATGTTTGCATAAAGTATTTCTCCGGAAAAGGGAAAACTCGCTCGGGTCGAAAGTGACTCACTTGATTCCCGCACGAATGGAGATACACAAATAGAACAAATTGATGGCTCGATTCTTTCAGTTTGATATTATTTTATTTTTTTCGCATTACAATTGATTTTTTTTTCTCTGCGACGTTTTCACTCATTCATTTATTTAAAAAATATATTTTTATGTAATTAACGAGAAATGTGAATATGAGCTTACACGGTGGCGACAATTCGCGAGTAACGGCCATTATCTTTGATCGCAGAGGAAGATCATTTATAATTATCAACTACAGCTGACTAATACCACGCGAAACGTTTGTAAAAACGGTTCTATTTCTGTTGGACGAATTCTTAAGCACACACGATGTATCATTCGTTCGAGTTTTTCATTATTATGCTTAGTCTATATGTATAGATATTTATGGGCTATGTTGAGTTCCACCCACTTTCAAACACTATCGCCTTGTGATTATTTGACGGAAAATATTTTTCTGGCAAGTTTATAAAGAGCAAGAAATCCAGTTATAATTTTGATGGCCTTGAAATTCGTTATTAAGAGACGGTATTGTTCCTAAGGGTTTTTATGGGTGTATGTGAAGGCGTACGGAGCGTCGCACCACAGATGATTATCTTCGTGAACCCGAGATCGAATTCTCAATCGAAAATTCTAAATGCGTTGTTCCATGAAAAGTAGGCTCGCGCCTCAGTCATACGTTAATGAGTATTCTTACGACAAAACTCTCGAATTTTTCTTGAATTTTGTCGTAAAAACTCGACCAAGAAATCCCGTAGAAATTTTCACAAAAAAAAAGTGAACTTCACCGGAAACGTGTACGAAAAGAAACTCACCAGTATAGCGTCTCTGATATTTTTCTTGATGTCTTCGATCTTTTGTCGCTTCTCCCTAGAAAAAAAAAATAATCACGATGCACAAAGTTGTAACTTCGAATGTACAATTTACGATTTTTTTGTTAGTTATTTTTATTGAGAATGGAGCATTCGATGGTTAATGAACGGCTAGATGAAAATTAGGCGAAATGGTTTTGTCTATTATCAGAGGAGAGAATGATGCGCTAGTTTTTTTCGATTACTGTGTTGACGACGAGAAAAAAGTATACCATGATTTTTCGTCAATCGAGACTGCAATTCACGAGATTCGATCTATTTCGTAACTCGTCAGATTACAGCTCGTATCTTGACAATTTACGACGCAACACGTGGTACAGAGCAGAAACAGAGATAGCAAAGTAAAAGATGGAGAGAAAACGCGAAAGAGGAGAACGCGTCGACGAATGGGACAGGTTACTTGTTTGCATGCCAACGTTTTCACACATATTGTCGAGTCACTCCCGTGTGTCTTTGAACGTTACTCATCACAAGTTGATAGCAAAATCAAACGCATTATCGTAGGCTCTTTTTTTCATAATAATTATCCAACTCAAAAGTGCAAAATATGTTCATAGACAATTAATACTAAACTAAAACAAAAAAAAACTCAAATAATTCTTGCCAATTAACAACTCAGACCCGATGAACAATCGATAACGAAATATTTACAGATATACAAGCTTTTGGGCGTTTAAATTCCTTTTACGCGTTAACAAATAAAATTACGAGTGAAAAATCAAATCCCCGATAACCGGAAGGAGCTCAAATTTTTATACGCACTATTTTGAATTTGAAAAAAAAAACAGGAAGCGGAAAATTGTGGGCCAATTCTGCTGAAATTGCAAGTAATTTTAATATTCAATGTCAAACTCCTCCCTGCGAAAGACAGCCAAGGCAAATTTTTTTTTTTCAAATCATACACAAGGACGTAAGAAATTGGCACCGAAAATTGTTCAGAGAAAACGAAATGAGAAGAGAGCAAGGAAAAAATGTTACAGAGACAAGAACCGATACCACGAGGATTTGAATGGCAGACTCTTCTCTTATGACTCATTCTCCAGAATCATATATGCGCAAGGTATATAATATACGAACTGGAGGATGAATTGAGAGTGTGAAGAAATAATTTACATATCCTTTCGTACATCGTTCTTTTTTTTCTTCAGTCGAATCGTATCCATTAAAATTCTAACGATACGAATGGAGCTGAATGAAAAGGAGACTCATGTACATCGATATATGAGGAACGAGCAGAATGTGTATTATTATTTTTTTATTTCGTTCTTTCTCGTCAATGTTTCACGAACTATTAGAAACCGCTTCCTTCTCGGATGGGCAACGACCGATACTCCAAAACGAATGCATCGTTACTCCGAAAATATTCAGAGTCCAATTCGATTATTTCAGTCAATTAGATCGATGGTTAAATTGCAAATCTCAGAAAAAAAACGTTTAGAAAAAATGAATCACTTTGCTCCGTTCGAGAAAAATTGCATGGAAATTTTTCAACTCCGAAATTTTGAACTGGTTTATCGTTTGAGGCTTCAAGGTAAACGGAGTTACGTGCGAATCGCTTTCGCGGATCAAAAAAGAGTAAAAATTATTCAAAGTTCGAGCAACAACCCGAAACTCTCGAAAACGTCTACAAAAATTAATGAAACTTTTCTCCAACATATTTCAAAGTTTTGTTTGATTTTGATAAAGATTCGAATCCCGCAAGCTATAAAAATTGACCGCCAGTCAAGAGCATAACCCGATTCTATTCCGTAGCGATGATTTTCGGTTTTTGTTTTTCACTCCAAACAGCCTAACCATTAGACTCTGTGCTAATTGCGTTCTACCGCAAGATGGAAAGTTCAAGATAATACTTACGCTTCACTGAACCCATTAACGTGCAATATCCTCATCTGCTTGACAATTGTGCTTTTGCCGGATTCTCCGGCACCTGAAATATTGATAAATAGTTACAATCCATTGAAAAGGTAGATTGAAAAATTGTACTACACGCGCGAGTAGCCCATGAGCATTGGATCGAGGATTTTTCAAACTCAACCGATTTTACGAAAACAAAAATCAAGTTTTCCAACGTCGCTAGCCCAGCGCTTTGTCCTTTCGTAAAAAGTAATAAAATTGTGAAATTTCTTATAAATTCCTAGAATTCAGGATCCCAGTAGACTTAACCACCAAGAACTTGATTTGCATTTATCGAACGACGATGACAGAGAAACAAACTTGTTAATTGTTGTTGCGTTGTTCTGTCAACAGCACGTACTTGTTGCTTCTCCGATGCAAACCTCACACGCAGATATCTGAGGCGTGTTCCAAAAATGACACACGAAGCAGAGAATTTTCAAAAATTAATAAAAATCGAGACAAACAAATCTGGACAATTTTCGTACGGCAAGCCCAATTTTGAATTCGTGCTTCGTGTATTAATCACTGTCGCACGTTATGAAGAAAGAATCACGAAGCGAAACGTTTATTTTTTGATAATTATTCATCGTAAAAAGAACATTAATTTCGGATGAATTGGACGACGGCGAGAAATTGTGAGACCGATAAGCGACGATGTTTACAACTCGATGGCATTAAAAAAANAAAAAAAAAAAAAAAAAAAAAAAAAAAAAAACAAGCTAAACATTTACAAAAATACTGATTTTCTCGTCAACATTCCAATATTCTTCGATCACGCGTCGATGTGACAACTTTTAAGAAAATTAGAAGTCGTATGTTTCCTCTACATGAATATGTTTTTGGGGAATTCTCGCGCGCGTGGTTGTTTTCATCAGCGGCAAGAGTGACTCTGACCATGTTTACATTACAGAGACTGTGTTTACCTTTTTATATGATAATGTTTAGCCGGATTTTGAAATTATTTGGAATTGTCTGAGCGATGAGTTTGCAGTGTCTTTTAATGACAATTATTAAAATGTTTATTATGAATAACGACAACGACGATAAAAAGCGTGATAAAAATTTGAATAGCGATGAGAAATAAAGCACGAAAACTTTTCACCTTGTTTGGGTTTCGAAATGCCCCCTTAAATATTGCAATTTGAAAGTCATTTGTTTAGCAATAAAAAAGAAATAACAAGAAAAATAAAAATCACAATTCCGAATTGGTCCAACGCCATAGAATTATGATAATGACGTTTGCATCGTGGGAGTGCAACGAAACGAATTTTTCGTTTCTTTAACGGAGCCTTAAATTTTTACGTAGGCACCGTGGGAGGAATAATCAGGAAATCTAAGCCTCAAGATTGAAAATTGGAAAAATTTTGAAAATAAAAATAAAATTACAAAGCGAAACTTTTTTTTGTATCGATCGAACAATTTCAACCTCAACGACACGAATAATTCGATAAAACGTCAATAGTCGTGGTGGAGTACACACAGTTGTTGAGAATATTGAAACCGGATATTTCGTGGCAGGAAAACCTCGAAACCTCGGAATTTAGTGAGAAATAATGAAAAATCACGAAATTTTTGTGTTTTGGAAAATTAAGAAGGGCAGTGTTTTCAATTGTCAAAGCATTTGGTCTGTGGAAAAAGTGGAAGTTGAATGATCATTAAAAGCTCGTTAAAAAGGAACTTTTTGGTAGATTACACATAATGGATACGATGGAGAATTGAAAAGTCAAACTTGAGTGTGCGGACCGAGCCCTACGGTACGGAAAAAGTTTGAATTTCCAGTAAAAGTCAAAATAGCAATAAGACAAGTTCTGCGCGGTCGGTGCACAACAGCTGATGCGGTTGACTAATCTAACCTCACTTTTCTCCTACGCTCCCGTCTCGGTGTCGATCTCATTGTTCGTGTTTTATTTGATTCAATGGATTATTTGTTACGACACGTAAAAAACGATAAAAATGTAAAATGTGAGTTGCCAACACGAATCGGAATAGCTAGAGGCATTTTTTTAAATTCCGCTGTGTTTTTCGCCTGGAGGTATGAATGAGCAAAACGGTGTTTTTTTTTTAAGGGTTCGCTACACACAACAACGTTGCCATATTAAAAGCATAGGAAAATTCGAAATTATTAGAATTCAATGAAATTTGGTGAGTATATTCTTTAGTATTAAATATGAATGTACAAATTTTTAAAGATTTTTCTTCGACCCTGTTTTCGAATAATTGGAGACTAGAGTTTACATGCATAAGCATAGGAATCAGATGTTTACAGGTTTATCTTTTGCATATTGTAAACTCGAATTATTCGAAAACTATATAAACAAAAAATTTGAAAAATAAAATTGTGTCATCGTATTTGATTGTAAAGAATGTTACGACGAAATTTCAGGAAATTCTTATCATATGGTCGTATGTAGCCGAGCTCCTTAAAGAAAGCTCGGATCGGTTGGAAAAAGACGAGAAAGTGAATGGAAATAATATGGTAATGTAAGAGGAGGATCGTACCAAGTAACAGGAGCCTGTGTGTTGCCCTGTACACCTGTTTGTCCTTCTGTAACTGTCTGGTGATAGCGTCGGAGCGCCTCTTCTGGTTCTTGCTGTCATCCTGGCTGGCCTTGCTGCTCTGGCTGCCGAAGCACCCCATGACACAAGAGAGACACGCGATATCCTCGCCTCGTTTTCGCGTGCGTCCCGCCCCGCCAGAATCGTCGTTGTCGACGAGTTACGATAAACGGGAGTTTCGGTATTCCCTTTGCCTCGTTAATCTGTATTTTTTTAATGCGGTTAGTACCGAGAGCAAATACTCGGGCACTGATCACTTTGAGCCCGTAGATGGGCGTCACGTTCGACACCACCGACACCGACACCGGCGGCGCCGTGAACCCCCAAACTCGCGACACCTTCGAATTCTTCACTTTTCACAATTGCACTACAATTATTTCCACTTCCTCCTCGTCCATCACTGGCACTTTCGCCGGCTCCACCGCCTCCTCTCGATGACAGGGTTGCCCCTGTGCTCGCCAAGTCCGTACTCACTCTTTTACCAAGTGATAATAACACCAACGCGACAAAACCCACTGATCGTTTTACCGATTATCGAAAACGATGACAGCTTACGAAACTCTTGTCAGAATTACGAATAATACACGCGTGAGGAGCGTGCGTGCGCTCTCGTAGTCAAAATACGCCACCGGTATAAACAGCTCTCTCGTGTCTTCCTTGTGTGTTTATATAGTTGCCTCACGTGTAGTTTACGTTCTGTGAAAACAAAGTACCTAATTGTTTCAAGCCTTTCGATATATATTTTACCGAGTACTATTATTTAAACATTTACTATTTCCTCTTCCATTCGCCCACCTCATGCTTCCCTATCACACGAGAACAAAAACCAAAATCTCTTTTTTCCTCGAACCCTATTTTCTCTCTCCTATTTTCTTTCTCTATGACTCTAGTCTGGACACGGGCAGACACACTCACACGCGCGCGTGCGCGCATACCAACCGAGCAGAGACTCGGGAGTGTGAACGTTGAATCGTTTGCCGCACACACTGGCATCGAAATACACGAGAAAAACGATAGAATAGATACTTTACACGACACAACGCATACATGCGCCTGTAGACGCGCGCGCGCATGCCTTGGCACCCGTCGAGCTGATTTACACCTTCTACCTCGTCCCGCAAAACCATAACTAATCCGTGTACACGGCGCGCGCGACTCTGTGTCGGAACGGTGCCGCGTGCACTCAACGGACACTGATAGGGATTTAAAAAAAACGGGGAGAGTTATAGAAAACTAGATGGATGGGTCTGCACTTATGAACATATAGAATCGCAGAGAAAAATCACGCACTAGAGGCGCCATGGTTGATAGTTTGAAGAATTAGGAGAATTTCTCTGTACTACGCGATTTATGGCGTTCGTCCTTTTAACTCCTCGCGAGCTTTCCGCTGTATATTGTTTTGCCCCATGTTCGATCGAGTCGATGCGTGAATTACAAATTCCGAACGAACACGAGAGCGAGAGAGAGAGAGGATAAGATGTGGCGTAATGTCTAGCAGTAACCGATGACATATAATAATAAACTTTGCTCAGTGAGAGAGAGGGCTCTCTCTCCCTTCGTCGTAGTAACTTGCCGGCAACCGATCGTTACACCCCTCTTTCCCCGCTGCGCCCAACACTCGCGCCCTCTCTTCCCGCTCTTCCAAAGCATCACAAGGTGTTTAGCTATTTAACCAGGCAACTGAGAGTCAACCGAGCGAAATGATTGTAGCAGCCTCGAGTAACCCAACTGATGGATTATATGTACAGTATTTGAGAGAGGGACAAAGAGAAGAGCTAGCCCTCAAGGTGTTGAGGAAAAAAGAGTGAGAACGAGTGCCGCATGAAAAGGCAAAAACAAGATGAAAACGGTAAAAACTCCCCACCGAGGGCACGAGAAAACATTAATCCGGTTATTACATTGTGAAACAATTTTTTTCAGGTCCTCGATATTTCGGAATTTCCAGGGTGCAGCATTTGCGAAAGAAAAAAAAACGAACGTTCCTTTTTTTTTTTTATTTACGAGAAATTTTTTCCAAGTATTTTCATCAATTCGTGAAGAAAATTCGATGTAATGGCGATGGGAGCTGCGGGTAACTGTCAAGGAGTATTTGTCCCAGGGCAACGAAGAGGAAAGGGCGGGAGCGAACATCGTCATTTTTTTTCTGTTATAAACTTTCGATACTGTTTTATAGAGTCGTAACATCGTGAGCTTTAGGATGATGAAAAATTACATCGGCGTAGTGTAATGAAACGTGTAAATCCCTTGACGCGTTCACGTGTTTTGTTGAAGGTAGAATAAACGACAAAAAAAAGCGAGAGGGAGAGAGTGATAGTGCGAGAAAGAAAAAATAGTATCCACACGCCGTGCGTGCACGAGCGGAGAGGTACGGCCTCGCTTTTCCAACACTGGCTCTAACCTCTGCCCCCCTCCTCTCGGCCTCCTACGCCACCTCCTTTGCGGCCGCGGTCGTAGGAGCGCGATGCCTGCTCGTTCGGTTTCTCCGTCTCATTCCCTCAAAACACACACTGTGCGTGAGCGCTTTTCATATGTATGATTCTTTCGCTCTCACCTCAGCCGATATATAATTCCCGCGGATGAATGAAGGTGTACGGGGGAAGGAAAGGGTGGGGGTGAAGGAGAAAATTACAGCAGCAAAGGTACTGTACTTGATCGCGTAAATCTATAAATATATGCGTCAAGGAAAGAAAAAGAAGAAGCGAATTGGGCAACAGAGACGGGAGAACGGCACGATCAAAGGCAGCGAAGAGCGAACGCGATCAACTATTAATATAGATCGTTTTCCGTAAAGATCTCCCCTTCCTCTCATCTTTCTCAATGGCAAATATAAAGTTGACAGGCGAGAGCGAAGAGCGCGCGCGGGAGAGTTCCCGGAGACAACGACAAACCCAAAAGGTTGAAATAAAAAAGCGCACACGACAGAATGTACTAAAAAATTAACTTTTATCTTTTTTTATTACTTGCTACGGTTGTGAAAGACTATTTTGGAATAGGATATCTGAACTTGGCTCGATACAAATTCGGAGCATATATTTACTGTTGTGGTACGGAGAAAGACTGTTTACATACGTGTGTGTGCGGGCGGGCGGGCGAGTGAGGAGGGAGGGGAGGGCGCTATTCGTATTTCCCATATAAAAAAAACTTCTCCTTGGATTGAAAAACGAAAGGACACTGTTCGTTTTTGAAAGTAAAAAGAAATGGTTTTCATGAATTTGCGCACCGTTCGAGAAGCGGTGTTTTTCTTACAGTAGCGAAAATTTCGATTCTTTCTTTTCCACCCTCGCGCGACACTAGACTTTTCCGATCCCTCACCGAAAGCCGAAAGCCGATGAAGTCTTGCCGAATATACGAAGAAGGGTGGCTCGCTCCTTCAGCTACCAATACATACACACACAACACACTCACCCACACTCTCACATATACACTGTACACGCACTCGACAATCTTCCGTTATCACTCGCGACACAATCTCTTTCTCCTATTCCTTTTTATTCTTTTTCTGCTGTATACTTTACATTTTGACTGGATTGTGATGATATTTCGCTCGTAGTTTTTTAGTTTACCCCGTTTCGTGTTTCTTTCTCCCCCCCCCCTGATCGCCCCAC